>JAXDDW010000002.1:16640000-16762500 GCA_034670385.1 Hoplostethus mediterraneus
TGCTTTGTCACCACCACAGACACCCACAAACACGCACACACACCCCAGACCATTACTTCAGTGTGTTAGAGAACATGTCATCATTGTGTGCGCACAATCAGAGTGTGTGTGTGTTTTAGGAGGGTGTTACAAAGAACTGATTGACTCGACAAGCTGCAACTGATTGATTAAATCTTACCTGTTGGCGCTGCAAATACCCCCTCCTCTGGGGCATTGTAGATCCACCTTGAATTAGAACTTAATTAATGGAGCTGTTGAGAAAAAAAAATAGAAATTGACATTGTTATGCATGGCTATACATGGCTGGTTGTCTTGCTTGACTAGTTATCAGGCTGAAGAAGAGCAAGACCTGTTTTCTTTCAAATATTTGGAGCCAACGTGCAGCAGGAGTTTAGCAAACATTCAGTAACAAGAGGGAGTTCGCCATCAAAGGCTTCATCTTTTATTGTAAGTCGCTTTGGATAAAAGCGTCTGCTAAATGACTGTAATGTAATGTAATGTATGTAATGTAATGTAATGTAATCTGTTCACACCTCAGCTGTATGACCTGAGACACCCTGACTGATTGATGAGGCAGGCTGACACTGCTCTGCTCTTGACTGTATGTTGATCTATTCAACAAAATGCATCCCACCAGAACAATGGTCTGATGTTTTAGCACAATCATCGTGGAAAGAAAGAGCAGGCACAAGGCCAGCCATGTCAAAAGAAAGATAGTGAGACACTTGAATGAAGGTAGCCTTTAGGGAAGTCCCACTTTCTAAACAATTCCACTTTTGGATGGAGTTAAAGTTCAGCAGTTCAGCAGAACTTCTGCAAAAGATCTGAAATGAATGAGAAATGAATCTGGAAGGAATGAGAAACGCTTTGTCCTCGCCAACCGTCGAAGTGCTGTTGAGTGAGGCACTGAACCCCCAGTTGCTCCAATATAGCAGCTCAGTGGCCAAAGTACTGCACAGCTCCTAGATTTGTCACTGATTGTGTGAAGCATAGCGTTGCTGAAAAAGAGCAAACCTGCTCAACAAATCTGCAGCAGGTAAATAGAGGTACAAAAAAATCACTCAATGCAATATGACAGTAGTTCCAGACAGGTAATCTGATTGGTCTAGCAGACATTTAAGGAAATCATATTTGTGAGACAATTTGTGCTGAAGACTATTTTCATCACTACCGATGTCAGGGCTACTGGCCTCGTCGAGTTTATTGCCTAGGTTCCACCCCTCTGTGCTAGGTAGCGCTAGACGGGTTGGCATGGTGGCTTGTCATGCTGTTAGGTTAGCGCCAGTATGCTAACACCTTTTTCATCAATACGAACGAATCCGAGCCTCTTTGGGATTGGGACAATAGTGGAAACTTTGTGGGACCTTGCATGACTGAGAACAAGGAGAAGAATGTAAGTTCTCAAACCAGCAGTAAAACTGGTTTAGCTGTTTGCCAGATAGAGGAATGGACTGTTCTGCTTGTGACACCTTCACTGCCCTGATGTTATTTTTGGGAAAAGCTCCACTCCAGCCTCTCCTTTTACTTTAATTTAGCACCTCGGAGTGCTTTGCTAAATTAGCTTGGCAGAGCGGTATTCCTCCCTGTTCCCAGACCTGTAGGCTTGATCCTTGGCAGATCGTAGCACCCTCAGGACCTTGGTGAACCACAGCTTGTCATTATTGTACCTCACAATGGTTGTCATAAGGAGGCATGCCTCCTAGTTTTACTAGCATAATTTGCACAGCTACCCACTACTCACATGTCTAACACAAAACAAAAACTTGAATAACCATCCCATAATGGAAAGGTCACTGGTTCAATCCCTGCAACAGCCTGTACAACCCATTACCCTCTGTGAGTTCTATTTGTTGTAGGCTTCGCTGTTTAGGCTTCACCACAAGCGCTTGGTAGCAGACTCCTTCCTCTGCTCACATAAATGTGCTGGAACTAGCCACGCTGAGGCATTTTCACGCCCTCGTTCAGGGTCGCCATGTGCTGGTAAGAACAGATATGTCGGTGAGTGGCGGTTACATCCCAACATTGTCAAACAGATCTGGCAGAGATTCGGGGAAGCCCAGGTAGACCTGTTTGCCTCCAGAGAGAAGACTCATTTCAGTCAGTGGTTCTCTCCAAGCCCGCAGGAGTTTCCTCCTTTGGGTGTGGACGTGATGGCCTATGTTCCATGGCCCCAGACGCTCCTCTACGCCTTCCCACCTCTCCAGCTGGTCAGTCCTCTGTTGGAGAGGGTCAGACAAGAGCGCCTAACCCTCATTCTTGTGGCTCCAGAGACACGATCAGTCCTGTGGTTCCCGGAGCTACAATCCTTGTCCCATGGGCCCCATGGCCCGTCCCAATGAGACAGGACGGACTGTCACAAGTCCTAGGCACCGATCAACAACATCTGATTCTCGGGGGTCTGCTGATGGTTTGGTCTCTGAAAGGTTGATTCTTGGTTGTCGACAGCAGTGATTGGTACCATTCAGAGCGCACGTGCCTCTTCCACTATTACAGCTTACACAGCGAAATGGAATACCTCTTCAAAATGGTGCAACAGCAATGGCGCTGCCCTGACCTCTTGTTCGGTAGGGCAGCTGCTTTCATTCCTTCAATCCTTGTTAGATAAGGAATTATCCTTCTCCACCATCAAGGTCTACGCTGCTGCTGTTTCAGCATGTCATGTTGGATACGATGACAAGCCTGTCTGTCTGTCAATGGGGATGGCTCCTTTGCTTTGCTCATTCTATGAGTCTGAGAAGCACTAACATTTTCTGTGCCCGGCACTTACGATCTATATTGAGCGCACAGCTGCGTTCAGGACGACGCAGCAGCTGTTTGTGTGTTTTGGGGATTCCACCAAAGGTCGTGCTCACTCAAAACAGGGTCTGTCGCAATGGTTATGTGAGGGTGCCTCTTTGGCCTAAACCGGATCGGGCTTGACCCCGCCATCAGGTGTCAGAGCTCATTTCACACAGGGCGTGGTTGCCTCATCAGCCCTGTTTTAGGGTGTGTCGGTGGAAGACATATGTACTATATTCTTGGTCTTCCCTGAGTCCTTTGGTGCGTTTTTACATGCTTGACATGACTAGGGGCTCTTTCGGCCACTCTGTTCTTTGCCCCCTTTTCAATGCGGGACAAGGAGTGAGTCATTCGGAGACGGTTACTGTTCATAACTTGCCTTCTTCTCCGTCCTTTCCCATTGCTCTAATTACTACTGGATGCTCAGCCTTATTTTCCTTGGTTACAGTTCGTAACCCCGTACATAAGACTGATGCGCTCCGGAGGGACGGGTCCTGTCCACCTAGTCGGGCTGTTCAAGCTGTGTACAGGGATAACTGACTGTCAGTTTATCCAGGCTCCCTCTTGGTGTCAACTGCATGGTTCAGTGAACACAAGATGGCAATGGTTTGATCCAGCAGGGGTACATCGATTGGGCTCCGCTCGTTAGGGTTAGGGTTAAGGCCTTATGGGCTAAAGCGAAGCCTAAACGGCGAAGCCTACAAGAAATAGAACGATAGTTATGTACTATAACTCTAGTTCTATGATCGTAGGCAAAGCAGTTTAGTTGCACGCCAGCTGTCCCCTCCATGGTTCGCAGAAAGAAAATCGTGGAGAACGAATGCCGTGAGACATGGCATTATATACAGGCGCTTGGGGGTGGAGCCCCAGCTGATAGGTGCATCGTTGAATTTTCAGTGCTCATGCTCTCAAGCAGGAGCATAGCTAATAAGCCTAAACACCTTTGTCTACGATCATAGAACTAGAGTTTTAGTAGGCCTACATAACTATCATTTTGATCTGTAGAATTGTGTTCAGCAAAGAGGAAACAGGTTTTTAATTCTATCTAATTATGTGTGAATGGAGCAATGGGCGCGCTTTCATTCTCTGCATCCTCTGTATGAGGCACACACAATGCAAACTATTTTCATGCTGCAAGATTCCATGAGTTCAAAATAGAAAAGCTGCCAAACAGACTGTGATTATTTTCCTTGTGTTGATTTTCTCTTAGGAATGAGCGATGTTAATAGAATGGTGTGTTCTGGGTGTAAACAATGTGTTAGAACAATGCGAGTAGTGTTGTGTTGCAGTGTGCTTCATTCAAAAAAACAGTTTCAACTGATCAAGCTACAACACGCTGGAGCTGCAGAAAAAAAGGGGGCGTGGCACTCTGCAAGCCCACGGGCCATATTCTCTCTCTCTCTGGAAAAAAGAAAGATGGAGTGGTTATATAACATACTATCCCCCCGCCAGTAGGTAGCCCAGCTCTGATATAATCATCTCTACAGCTCGAGTGTGTGTGTGTGTGTGTGTGTGTGTTTATTTGGGGGGTGGGGGTAGGCAGAAGAAGCACACACCCCTCTCCTGTTACGCCCCCCATCGTCCAGCCTGGTGCTCCGATAGGCTCGCAGCAGAAATAAAAGAAATACCGAGGGCTTTAAAAAGATCCGCGTTGTTCCCTCCATCCCGCTGCTGTTCTTAGTTCTTTCTTGTTGATTTCTCGATCTCCTCCCCTTCCACCTCCACACGCCAAAATGCCCAGCAAGAGGAAGAAGAACAAGCGTCGCATGAAGAGGGTGGTAAGTGGTCGCAGGCTCACCTTATACCGCGTTTTTATTACCATCACGGTCGCATCCCAACTCCAGACTCGGGTCATATGGGACGATGAAGCATCCATTAAGTGCCCTCTCTTCCTCCGAGTGATTTGACAGCAAAAACCCTTTTTGAATACCGGTGGAACGGCTGTTTCCGAATTTGACTTTATTTGATTTAATGAAAAACTTGAGCCTAAATAATTTTCATGACAAATAGCTGCCAGATAGCTATTCATTGGATATTTTTCTTTTGTACTTTTCTGATACTTTTAAAACATTACGCACACGACACATTTTCAGTAGAAACGTAAAAGAAACGTTTTGATGACATATTTGAATGAATCTTATTCATGATGTTTTATAGTGAATTATTGCTCGCCTGGTTTAACACTTTGTCAATGCTGCACTCCGCGGAGTGCTCTGGGCTCAGTGCGTAAAAGTCCACTCTCACAAGACGCGCGGCGGTGCCAAGGAGGTTATCTCAAAATTTGGAAACACTACCGTTTAAGTGACTACAGTTTGCTGAGCCAGTGCGAGATAGACGAGAAATAACGAAAAATAAATCCCCACGTGGATTAAACTCCCGTGCGCCTTGATGCGTTGTGCGTAATTGGCCTATTAACGCACGTGCGATCCCATTGGTCATTCTTTTTTGTTTCATTTGTAGTTTTCATGATTACCATTATTTAGTGTTTTATTACGGCCAAACGTCGACGATTTCAGTTGTACAGTATGCCCCCCCACCCCCCCGCACACAAATGCATACATACTGAATCTCATTTATTACCAAATTCACTGTTGGAGAGGCAACAACGTGACAACCCCCTAATGTAACCGGATTTTCACTTCTGAACATTCAGTGCCCTTCTGGGGGAGAGGTGGGTGTGGCAGGGAGGAGTGTGTAGTGAGTGTGAAAGTAACATGGAAGCTTGAGCTTCTACAAAGGGCACAGGTTACCACCCCCTCCCCCTCCCCCTTCATCACCCAGTTTACCATGTGGCTTTGTTACAGACACCCCCAAACTATGTCCTCTTGTTTTTCCCTTTCATAATACGTTATTTTTCAAACCATCCCTTATTTTCTCCTTTTTTATTGCTAAAGAAATTTCACTTGTTCCATCACTAAAGTGCTTAGTTTGACCTCACTTGAAGCAGTTGTCTCAGCCCTTTACTCAGGGCACAGGTCTGGCAAGACTTCTCGGTATAGAATTCATGGCATTCCTCAGCATCACTCCCTTCTTGTCTTGCTGGCCAGTCCCCGACTCGCAACTCCACAGGACTGTATTTGGTAGTGTGTGGATAGTAGGAATGTCTTGCTCTAGATTGCCAGATTGGAGTCTGTACAGTCTCTCTGATTGTCTCAGAGGCTGTCAGTGACACTCCAGAAGTCAGTCACAACTGTGTTATCACCATTCCCTCTGTGGTCAAGATATATCAGTCTGAGGTGCAGGAGCACGGGAGGGGGAAGGGACGCTATGGACACTTGAAGACTTCAAGCTGACTGCTCTGCTTCATGCATTTTTGTATGTAAGCACCGCCTCCTTGGTTAACAGCTTCGTGTCTCTCTCCCGGGTTGACTGGGCCTCTTGAGAACTCGCTTAAAGGAGCACATTTGTAATTTTTCAATTTTGTAATAAAGCAATTAAAGTTGCTTTATTATTGAAATAATACCCTGTGAGGTTTGGTTTGCTCAAGCAAAGACTTTTGGTGGGCTGAGAGAAGGGAGGGGTTGTTTTGATGGTGGAGGCACAGACACACACACACACACACACACACACACACACACACACACACACACACACACACACACACACACACACACACACACACACACACACACACACACACACACACACACACACACACACACACGTACGTATACAGTCGGCTTACAGGGCTTGTCCAGCACTGTGAATGCCTAACTGGCTGTCGACTTAACAAAGCATTTTCTAGGTGTGATTATAACCTGATTATGATGTGATTAGGCCCACTGTCTGGCCCGCGGGGGCCCCGTCCGGAGCTCTCAGTCCTGCTGACTCACACGGTTTCCATTCCCGCTTCACCAGACCTGTCAGAATCGTTCTGATTCAGCTAATTAACTCCCATTATCTAACTAGCTTGGCTGGGACCAGCCCCTCCCTCCAGTGCTCTGCACTCCTAAACCTCCAATAAAGCCCCAAGGGTTTAGTCCTGAGTGGAAAAACATGTTGGACCTGAGTGGCATGGCATCCCTGGTATTCCTGCAAATAAAGAAGCGCTAGACTGAGTGTCCCATCCACAACAACACTAATATCTGAGCTAGATGAGGACCTCAATGCCAAGTAGACCCTCAGGACTCCATTTGTCTCCTTGGCTTTAAATATATCTGCTCACCTTCAATATTCACCACCTCTATGAAGCCATTGTAGAAGTCCCACTCTTTACTGCCTGCTGAACTACTGCTGCACGATGGTTCAATCCCCAAGAGGAACTATTTGGAAAAATGGAATTTCTCTTGCTTGTGATACCATGAAGGGGGCCCACACCAATGGCTCCCACTGTAATAACTAGACCAGTATTATTAACCCCTATGTTTCTGTGTATTCACCCCAACAGCAGGCCCAGAGGAGAGCCCTCGAAGAGCAGCATGAAGCCAGCCCCCCGGCCAAAGCAACCCCCGGCATTGCAGTGAGCGCGCCACCTGTAGCAACACCCAAGAAGGTGGCTAAAACTCAAGCACCGGCACCACAAAAGGTCCCAAAGGCTGTTCCCATTGCCATCCCAATTGTGAAGGTTCCTGAAGTAATACCAGAACCGGCTGTGGAAGAACCCGTTGTAGCGTCTGTCCCAGTCGAGGTAGTGGCAGCAGAGCCTGAGCCCGCGGTGGTGGAACAGACCTCAGCAGAAGTTGCGGTCGAAGCCCCGGCCATAGTCGCTGAGGAAGCTCCAGCCGCTGAAGCCGAGCCAGTGGAGCCCCCTACAGTTGAAGCTGCGGTAGTGCAGGAGGCTGAACCCATTATTCCAGAACCAGTAACCGAGGTAAGAGACATTTTATTTCGTATAGGGTCGATACAGGAGGGGCAATTAGAGTGGCTAATGAAAAGCGATGGCTCTCCCATTGTTGGCACAAATTGTGAAATGTCCCCCCTGTTAGCTACACTAGGGTTTCATTGGGACTTTTTGTTTTGGGAGACAATAAGCACCTTAGGGTTCCTCATTAGAGAAAAGTATTCCTTGAATGGGTTCCTTGCAGAAACCATTCAAGGAATCTTCTTGGGTTCCTCAAAGCCCTTTTACTTTTTATAGTGTAGATGTGAATGGGAAGGCATGGTAGTCTACCTTGAGGATTTCAACCACAGTTGGTAAAAGCCAAACCATTCTACAGTCTTCAACAGGACTTTTTTTTTGAAGCAACCTGATTTTAGAAATTTGTCTGAGCTTCTTTGGTGCCTTCTCTACTTCTAGAAATCTCCTTCAGTGCATTTTTATGAAGTCTCACCAAGTCTGGGTCAGGTTTCACGTTGGGGCAATGAGCTGCATAGGGTCCAGCATGTGGAGGAGGGGAGATTTAGATGCTGGTTCGTCGAGTGTGTGTGTGTGTGTGTGTGCTGTGAAAGTGCTTGTTGGTGTAATGAGCTTCACTGAGTTGTTCCTTTTTATAATACTGTATATGGCTGGCAGGGAAGAGTCAAAGTGAGGTAGTGTTTCCTCAACAACCAGGTTAGATGTTGGTTGGTCAAGTATGTCGCTGTGTGGTTGGCAATGAGATCGTGCTTTGCCCTTATGGGAAGGGGGGAGGAGGGGGAGGCAGAAGGAACAACGTGTTCTATTTAGCAAAGTGAGGGAGGAAGGGCGAGAGAGACTGTACATCAGCGGGAGGCTGGCCTGAGCGTGTTCGGCAGTCACTATACATTACCGCCTGCGTCAGAACTCGTCCACTTCAGTGCACATCTATATGCCTGTCTTTTGAAATTTCACTTTTTGTGTCTTGACTGAGTAGGTTGATTGGGCTCGGGGGGGGAGAGAGACGGTTTAGCTCAAAGGTCAGTCGTGGACTATCAGCATCATGTTGAGCTGGATTTTTAAAATTTGGTTTGACTTGCTTGTCCTAACTGAAGATGCTCTCCCGTGGTGTTTGTACCCAAATATAACGCGGTGTGCATTTTTATAATCCATGAAGGTGAAAAGTGTTTGTGCTCTCTCTCTCTGGTATGCATAGTTATTGGCCAGTAGTTTTGCACAGCGGTAGCATTTCCTTCTGAAACACAATTCTAACGTCGCTCAGCCAAGTAGTTTTTTTTAGCCTCCAGCAACTGAAAACTGGCAAATTGAAGCTCATATAAGTTTTACTCTAACATCTGTGTCATGTACACATTTTGGGTACAGAACGTGCTGTTCACACCACGCACACTGCAGGCTATGTACACACAGCTGAACTCGCTGCACACATGCAAAGACTAATCATACTTTGCATGTAATATATATGCACATACACACACACACATACAGATGCATGGGTGTGGTCATTTGCCACACTATCACTATTTAGTGATATTTAGCATGGGCGCCCCAGTGGGACTGTAACCTCTAACCATGGAGGTGCTATGCTCTACCCATTGAGCTATACTGGGCCAATAAAAGGCGTCTATAGGCGATGGGCTAACCATCGTTGTGTGGTTGTTATGCCCTGGCAGTATCCACCCTCCACCTCATCCAACCCCCAGCTCCCTCCCTTCCTGCTTTGCTTCTTAGCCCTGGGCTCCTTCACTGCTTGCAGATGTGCCAGATTTACCTCGGACAAACACGTGCACACACACACACGCACACGCACACTCGCACACACATACACATACATACACACACGCACACACAGTCTTGCAAAACATTAAATGAATGCATGCTGGCGGCAAATGTACAAGGTAGGTTGCAAACTTTTAGGCAAATGTGAGCTAGTGAAAAGCTGAGAACGTTCAAAGCTCCATCAAACTGCTTGTCTTGAGCTTGACACACACACACACACACACCAGAGAGAGAGAGAGAGAGAGCGAGAGCGTGCTCAGTCGGTGTCACCACGTGTCAGTGTTTTGTTGGACATCAGTTGGTCGGTAGTGTGTATTGGAGCAAGTATAAATGGGGATCACGTTCAGCTGGCTTGAGGGTCCAGGGGAGGAGGATGACGCTGTGGAGACTCAGGTGAGTGAGTGCCTCCTCCATACCCCACTCTGCTGACCCCACGTTCTTTTTTTTTCTTTCTTTTTTTCTTCTTTTCCACGTTTTTTTCTTCTTCTGTATCCTGAAGCAGTCGTGGGTGCGGCTCCTGCTGAGACTGAACATTTTGTACCAGCTCTCTCTCTCTCTCCCAGTCTTCCTTCTCCCCCCCCCTTGTTCCTCTTTCTGCTCCCCTTCCCTCACTCCTCCATGTTGCTCCCTTTCCCTCGCTCTCACCTTTTCTCCTCCTTTTGTCTCTGTTTCTCTTGCTCTCTCTCTTTCTCCCTCCCCCTCTCTCTCCTCCCTGCTCCCCCTGTCCCGTGTTTGCTTATGGGGGCCCCTCTCGTTCCTTCCCTTTTTTGTCATTGGTTGGAGTAGTGGGAGGGCGCAGACATGGGGAAGGTGGGATATCGAGTTCTGTGTAGCTGTGGCCGTTGAGCCTGTGGTATTTACTGGGGGGGGGTTGAAGAGATTAAAGACGGCTGTCACAACCTTTTAAAAACTCTGAAAAATGTAGTGACGAGCTGTGGAGGTGAGATGTCTTGAGGCAGGGCTCGGCTTGTTTTTCAGTTTGCTCCGTGCAAAATGAGAATTTGCAAATTTGCAGTTCGCTTGCTGGTGACCGGAAAAGAATAAAACGCTTCTTCGCTGTTTGATGGGACATCAAGAGGACAACGTGGAGGGGTTAGGGATGTGTAACAGGGATTGTTTCTTAACTTTCTTTCCCTGGTTGAAAAAAAAACAAAAAAACCAAAATCACCTTGTGGCAACGCACGTGAGACCCACCCCTTACTCAAACCCCCTCCTCCCCTCCACACACTCTTCACCAACTTTTATGGGTTTGTTTTCTGAGAGACTGGAGGCCTTGTTAGTGGAACTACTCGTTTCTGAGAACAGCCAGAACAACCCCTCCCCCTCCTCTGTCTATAGCTTCCTTTCTTATCCCACATGTTGAAGGCGTTTCCTGCATGCACATATTATGAAGCCTCCCCCAATCCCAACCCCTCCCATTTCATACCTTTCCTTCTCTTTAGATTCAGCTTTGTTTTGTCGACGTGTATTTCCTCCCACAGACAAGTTTCTAATACTGCTAATACTTATTTCCGTGGTTCAACACTATTGTCTAATTGTAAGGGGTTTTAGCAAACCCTTCGCAAACTTTAAAAAGAGAGAGAGGGGGGGCGTGTATCTGATTATCTGTGAGTTTGAGGTTTGTTGGAACATGGTGTACATTGCCTCTAGGTACACAGTGTTCTTCTATGGGTTGAACTGACCGTCTCATACATGGCTGCTCTCAGATCAGTTTTGCTACATGCATGTTTATAGTGTGTGTGTGTGTGTGTGCATGTGTGTTAATAGGGCCAGTGAGACAGGATCTGCACTCACATCCATTTGGTACACAGTGTTCTGCTTTAGGGCCGAAGGGGGTGTGTATGTATGGGTTTTACTGTAGAGTAGTGGAAGGACCTCCCCCTTCCATTTTTATCTCTCTCTCTCTCTCTCTCTCTCTCTCTCTCTCTCCTCCATACCGGTTCTCTCAGCCTAGCTATATATTCACCCCTCTCAGCTATATGTATGTTTGCCCACCTGGCTTTTGTTCAGGGTTTTTTTTTGTTTTGTTTTTTAACTCCTGGGTTCCTGGAGAATTGGGATTTCTCACCCGCCGGTAACCGTCTGCAGTGAGTTACTGCTCTGTTCATAGCGCCTTACTGATTAAAAGGCCTGGATGACCCACATTCTTTGGCCGTTGGATGATTGGGCCCCGTTCTTGACTGACGGTGCTAGGAGTTGCCATGCACCGAACAGCCCTCCAGTACCAGACTTACCCTACATTGAAGATGGGCTGGTGCAGGACAAAGTAAATAATTGACTATCTAACTATGCAGAGATACAATATTCATGTGCTGCACTCTGTGCTTGTCAGTATGGCTCAACACACCTGACTGCACAGAGCGTGCTGCCTGCAACCACTTACTGTTGTTTCCCGACCGTGCCACTAATTGGGTAGCGGGGCAGAAATATGGGAAGCCATTTAAAGGGGCCGTGGCAGAGAGGGGGATGAAAGGGAAACGAAGGGAGAAGATAGGTGGCCTGGGCAGCTTATCGAACCTCTTATAATACTATAATAAAAAACGTTATTGATTATCCTAGGAAATCCTCGTTTCACTTGCCCCCCACAGCGAAAATGAAGGGTGGGCTACAGAACAGCACCCCTTGAGCTGGTAGGGATTCAGTCTCAACATTTCAGCAGGGCAGATGCTGCCCCTAATACGCTCTGGGTGGACTTTGTCACAATATCAACCCTGAACAGACAACAAAAGATGACAATGTAACAAGTACACGTAACTACATTTGTTTTACAGAGCACGGGTGGGTTTTTAAATTTGCGTGTGTTTTTTGTTTGTTTTAATGGGATACAGAACAATGACGTTTTCTGAATCTGACCAGATACTGTTGGTTGCGTAATGCCCCCCCCCCTCCAACAACCCAGTCAAACAGACAAAGCACCATCTGAGTGAAGTGTGTGTGTGTTTATTTGTTTGTGTGTGTGGACTGCCAAATGTAAGGTTTAGTAAAAATGTAGTAAACTTGTACTTGACCCGGCCCAGGCTCCCAGGTGTGACAGCAAGTCATTCACTCTTCACTCATTAACACTTGACAAGTCACAAGTCAAGAAGATGGTTTTGCTCTGAGTGCATTTTTAGGTTTGGCGAGCCCCTCCCAAAGTCCGACCTTTAACCGTTTGCGGTTTCAAACCGCTCTTGAAAAATGCCTTGAGAGCGCTTGTTAATCTAGCCCTGTGCCCCTTGTTTTAACGAGAACTGCTTTCTGGTAGTTACGCCGTACCAAACATTCAGTTTGTGTCTGTGTAGCTTGTATACATTTCTATTTTGCTGACTCATAAATTAAACTCCCCTCGCTCTCTCTCAGGTCACGCCCCCTGCTGAGGCCCCAGTGGTTCCTCCTGCAAAGACGGAGGTAAAATAAATATGAGCAATGCATGTCATCCCTCAACACCAACACACACACAACCAGTAAGACCGCTCTACTCTTTTACCAACATTGCTTTGGCCAGAGGCATAGAGTCACTGGTGTCAACGGGTAGGAATGTAGGTAGACCGCACAAAAACCATAACTCAATTGGAACTGACTTTGTTTTTAAAGTGCTTTGGAGTTTAAAGCTGAGTTTGGGGCTGAAAGTGTTTAACAGTAGACCCATCCTCCCCCATCATTCCATTAGACCTTTAGTTTATGCCTGGTAGAAGGCAGCATGTGTAGTAGGACATAAAGTAAATGCTTATGTTTGTCTGGGGGTGGAGCTGGGTCACGATGAGCCAATGGACAAGAGTGTTGAAGAACTGGTTGTCCACCCTAAAAACCAGGGGGTACGTCCCCTACTTGACTGATAAATGACCTGTATGGACAGATCGTTGCTTATTTTTCCTCTAGTTGTACCTCTTGCATCAGAGTTTTTAGTGTGTGCTGTGTTGACTGTATTGTCTGGTTGTGTTGCATATACAGACGGATGTACCAGAGACTGAAGTTGAGGTGGAGCAGACCGCTACCGTCGCAGAACCGGAGGTGGAGGCGCTTAATAGTGAACCCGTTTCTGTGCCAGCCCCTGAAGCAGAAGCTGTCGCAGAAGAGACTGTTATAAAAGCTGTGGAGGAAGAGGTGTTAACCGAGCTTAGCCAAGTGATACCTGAGCAAGAAGTAGTGGCTGATACAGTTGACTCTGCAGCCCCTGTTGACAAGGAGGTGGAAGTTTCACCTGAAGTTCTGGCTGAAGAAGTTTCACCGGAAGTTCTGGCTGAAGAAGTTGCGCCTGAAAAGCCGGCTGAAGAAGTTGCACCTGAAGAGCTGCCTGAGGAGGTTGTGCCTGAGGAGGTTGTGCCTGAGGAAGTTGCGCCTGAGGAAGTTGCGCCTGAGGAGGTTGCGCCTGAGGAAGTTGCGCCTGAGGAAGTTGCGCCTGAGGAAGTTGCGCCTGAGGAAGTTGCGCCTGAGGAAGTTGCGCCTGAGGAAGTTGCGCCCGTGGAGGTTGCGCCCGTGGAGGTTGCGCCCGAGGAGGTTGCACCCGAGGAGGTTGCGCCTGAGGAAGTTGCGCCTGAGGAAGTTGCGCCTGAGGAAGTTGCGCCTGAAGAAGTCCCAGTTGAGCCTGTTGAAATCACAGAGGTACCACATCGCTAATAAATACTTTCCTCTTCCCCCGTAACAAACTTCAGTATCTCCCTCCATCCAGTGACATAATCTATAGTACTCACATTTTTGTGTTTTGTGATTTTTATCCTGTGATAATCCGTAGCTTGCATGTAGTTTGTACAGTAGTAGCCATTATTAAAGTCCCCCATCATTCATCATGTGTCGTGCATGATGTTGACCTGGCTGTATCCTTTCACCAGGAGCCAGTCAGTGTCCCAGAGACCCAGGAAGAAGAAGTGGCTGAAGCTCCCGTCGCTGAAGTCACAGAGGTAAAGCCTTTTTTGGCCTTGAACAATTTTATCCTTACGGCCATGTGAAATGATAGCCTGGAGGAGATCATCCTAAAACGATAACACAGTTACAGGTTTGATCCCCACAACAGCCAATGTGTGTCCATCCATCGACATGTGACATCGACAAATTATCACTCATCTATTCACTGAACTTCTACCTGATTGTAAAACCTGATGATGCAGCTGATTCCTTCAGTTTGTTTGATTACATATTTCTCTCTCTCTCTCTCTCTCTCTCTCTCTCTCTCTCTCTCTCTCTCTCTCTCTCTCTCTCTCTCTCTCTCTCTCTCTCTCTCTCTCTCTCTCTCTCTCTCTCTCTCTCTCTCTCTCTCTCTCTCTCTCTCTCTCTCTCTCTCTCTCTCTCTCTCCAGGCTGTGGTTGGACTTTGTTGTCACTGACTCTGCCACGGCCACTGATGATCAGCAGGTGAGAACGATGCACACCACGGTGGGAAATTACCGCTAGCCGCAGCATCTAATTTGCACAAGGAAGCAGCGTTTTGGCGGTGTCTTGCCTCGTAATTTGACATATTTCCGGTTGAAACTGGATGTTGGGGCAGGAAATAATGCGTGGCTGAGTTGGACCAAAACAATTAAAGGCCCATTGAGAAATCTGGTTTTCCTCTTATGGATGGAGTGCAAGCATGTTGTCAAAAAGTAGGACTTCCATGCTTCTTGTAGTGAAGAATAAAGCCTGTGGACGTTCAAATCTTTGCGCTTTTATGTCTCGTCCTGTGAAAGTAAATTAGCGCAGAGTGCTAGACTTAGTTATTAGTTATTATTTTGTGACTATTGTATTGATACCATGCTGTCCCTTGTGACAGACATGTAACGTGTGCTGTGAACATGTTCCTAAGTTTAGCAGAACCAGCTAGTCAGGCCTTTTAAGGAAGTCAGAAATGTGATCTTGACTAGTCCACTAGTGCATGGAAATAGTCCATATGATGAACATAGAGGGATTTTGACTTTCTGTGGGGCCTGTGACAATGTATTTCTCCCTCCAATATACTGTATACAATATATTTGTGTGCTTCAACCGATCAGTGTTTTGTATTATTTCAAGAGTTTTGAGGCAATTTTCCACGACAGTCTTCACTACCATCCCTCACTCATTCTGCTTATTCAAGGGCTATGCTTTGGCTTTTGTTTTCCTTCTGTGGATCTCAAAAGACAATAAACATTCAGTTTAAAACCTAGGCCTAGAGTTAATAAAACACTTAAAGTTGGTGTGAGGTATTTGTGTGTACTGATGTCAATGTTTTCTTCTCTTCAGGCTGAAGAGGAATCTGAAGCCCAGCCTGAAATTGAGACTGTGACGGTAAGAAGACAGTTGGGTATTTTGGGTATGGGAGTAAAAGCCCTGAAGTCAGACCTGCCAATCACATGTAATTTAACACTAGTGTCAAGCCTGTAGTTGTAGCCAGAAATAGTATATTATCTGTGTTGGGTCAAGCCACTACCGCAACATCCCTCCATCAAGACTTGGGTTCAACAGCATGACCCCTTCCTGTCCTCTTGGTTAATATCCAATATCTATCACCTCTCTCCCTCCTGCCTGTCTCCCATTTCCCCCTCTTCCTCCCTCTCTCCTCTGACTTTTCAAATTCCCTCTCCCCCCTCTGTCCTCCTCCCTGTCTCATTCTCTCATCCCTCTTTTTCCCACCCACTCCCATTATTATCCCATTATTTCTCCTCCTTCTAACCTCCATCTCTTCCTCTTTCCACCCTGTAGGATGACATTGATGTGCTGACAGAAGAATCTGCCCCTCAGCCAGATATCTATGACATGCCATGTCAGATGCAGCTCACTGTGGAGTCTGTGGCGCTCAACTCCGAGGTAATTTAATTTGGTGATTTAAGCTCAGAAACCTAGTTTTCAAAACCGATGGTTGGAGCAAATTGTATCCAGTTTGGACAAGATTCCCCAAGAAACATATTTGCAGCTATTCTCGAATTCATCCTGAGTATGGGAGTATACCTCTTGGGACACGCACATGAAGAAATTGCAAGCCACCATGGGCAGGGTTAAATAAAGAGCACTGAAAATCACACAGCACTTAGAAAGTCACTCCAACAATGAGAAATGGAAATGTTTAATATAGCTTTTTCAACCATTTGAAACAGGTAACACTTACTCTGACAAAATGATTGACAGCAAGGAATTGAAGGGTTGCTATCACAGCTTGCATGCTTTTATGTAATGTCGGCTTTTGAAATATTGTATTGAATTTCATTAAAAAAAAATCTGAAATGGATAAGAGTATGTTGGATTGCACTTTAGTCAAAGTTGGAAAGGATGCTGCACTTTTACAACTTGAGCACTGAAAAGACATGGTAAACCATTCAAACATGTCAGCCGCAGTCCAAATAGCATTTAGCCCTAAAAATGTGGCCTGTTTAAGATTCTAAGCTATGACTGCTGCATATCCCAGCCATTTCCCCCCCCCCGACACGCTCACCTCATCGAATCCATCGTTTGCTTTGCAGGAGATTCCAGCAGAGCCAGCACTGAATGGACACATGGTTCCAGAGGTCTGCATTGATTGCTAGATCCACACTGCACAGGTCAGATCACCTTTTCCCTGGCTGCATTAACTTGATTGATACCAGACAGTTTGTAGTCTTAACCCCTGGGTTGAATGTTAAGCTTGAACCAACTGACCTCATCGACACAGCACTCGCTAAGACTTGTCTTCTGCTCTGTCTCCTACAGATTCCCTCTGTCACTTGGAGGACTGAAGACTTTACCTGGAGCCGACCAGCTGAACTTTACTTTTTCATTTTGTAGGGCTTACAAAGGGACCACTGGGGAACCGAAGGGAGCTCCACACCTTCAAGTGCCTTTCTTACCCGGGTTCCCATCAAAACACTAAAAACCGTGAATCAACATGCTGAAACTGCTGAATTCAAGGTGGCGGAACGGACTCGTGTCAAAAGCATGGCCCAATCGGAGTAAACAGATGACGGCGCCTTTCGTAGATTTTTCCGTAGTTCTCCCCAAAAGCATGTATGTGACTGTGCATTGATTGTAAATCAACATGCAATGCATATGAATACTGTAGCATTGATGGATGTGGCTATAGTTTGTACCTGGGCCATGTTTATAAGGGTGGGAGGGATTTTTTTTTTTTTTCCTTTTTGGTGTTGTTTCAACATTTCAAAATCCTGGTCTTTGCTTGTCATGCTCCTTTTTCTGAAGGGGCACTGCTGCAGACTGTATACCCTAGCCTCCTTCCTTCACCCTTACCTCTCCTCCAGTCCTCTCTCTGCCCCAATGTGGTGCCTTTACTTGTTAAACCTTTTACTGTGTAGTGTCCGCAGCCCCACTTTGAGAGGTCAGTCTGTCACTAACACTTTAAAACCTAGGGATTCATCGGGGTGGTGGGGATCTTCCAAGGTCCAAGAGGAGCCGATAAGCACCTTGGAGTTCCTCAGTAGAGAACATTCTCTGAAGGGTTCCTTGATAAATCCATATGTTCATGAACCCTTATAGGGGATTTTTAAACCTCTATTTGTACATATTAGTCATTTATACTCCAAAATAGGTACAAAACGTTTTGGTAGATCGCCTCAGCCAGCAG
This sequence comes from Hoplostethus mediterraneus, assembly GCA_034670385.1. Taxonomy (NCBI): domain Eukaryota; kingdom Metazoa; phylum Chordata; class Actinopteri; order Trachichthyiformes; family Trachichthyidae; genus Hoplostethus; species Hoplostethus mediterraneus. The sequence continues at coordinate 16,657,831 of JAXDDW010000002.1, forward strand.
TCGCGAAACGGGCTGCAATGGCTGCAACGTAATCCGTGGGGCAAGTGCACCGATCAAACGTGCTTGTTTTTGCCACTGACAGGCTCAGATTGTTATTCGAAGTGTAGTGATCCTTTCTGTAATGTTGTCAGACACTTCCAATAACAATCTGAGCCTGTCAGCGGCAAAAACAAGCACTTTTAGTGGACGTGATCGGCGCACTTGCCCCTGTGGATTACGTTGCAGCCATTGCAGCCCGTTTCACGACTGCCGACTGAGGCGATCTACCGGAGCAATTCCAAAACTTGTTGTACCTATTTTGGGGTATAAATGACTAATATGGAGAAATAGAGCCCAGGTTTAAAAATACCGCAATTACCCTTTAAAAAGGAAGCTTCTGGACTTCCCTTATGAAGAAACCCTAAACTAATGTAAGTGTCCACTGGAGACTAGGGGAGGACTGAGCTGAGGCGGGCTTGGAGGTCTTGTTCTGTTGTTTTTTTTTCTTTCCCATTTTCTAATTGTTTTGTATAGACCATATGATGTGGTACAGTTTTGCTCTTGCGGTCTGTGCTTGAGGAGGTGTCATGTGATGATGATGATCACAGTTGGATTTGATCCACCTTTGGAATAAAGCTGTAACTCATCGTGCTGCTGGTCTATGTCTTATTTCCACTATTTGCTTCACTCAATGGTTGTAAAAATCAAGGAAAGTCCTCAGAAGACACAAAGAATAGTCTGATAACCAGGTTTCACCTCAGAATAGTCCGCAATACTAATTCAGCACAGATACAGGAAAAATGCATGAAGGGGGACTTTACATCTACTTGGGCAGCCTAGTTGGTTTGTTTTTTTTTACAAGAAAATAAAAACTATCTTCCAAAAACTAATCTAATCTAAATCTTTTACCATTTAGTTTAGCATTCTGCATGTTTACAGGAGCAACAGGGGGTCTCAAGATTCAACACTTGATTTTTGGTTGTGAGCAAGAAATGTTGAGATCCACTGAGCTAATACCTGCCTGCCGTTACATATGTACATCAGTACTTGACAATATCACAGAATAACCCTATTGTCTGATGCTGAATGTGTGAAACTAATAGGATTAGCTAATGTGTGCTGCCCAAAAAATATATTGAATGCTCTAAGTATCGGTAAAATACCTATTGCTACACCACTGAAAACAATAAAAAGATCACATCCAAAAGCAAATCAGTCCTTTGGCTGTAAAGTGGATGTTCATCAGATCCTCATGGCAATCCATATCAGATTGAAACAGTGTATGAGTTTTCGTCAGCTAATGGTGTCTAGGTTTTATCAACTTTCTGCTGATTCAAACTTGATGCAGCATCCAGACTGGATGAGTTTGTATCTCTACTCCTGTCCTGAAACAGAAACGACTCACTGCTCCCACCCAGTGACCCCCGACACATGAAGACATGAAACACCAACATTACTTGCCTCAGATCAAGTTTTTTTTATTATTCTTTTTTTTGCATTGAAACCTACATTCATATTAGTATGATGTAATTTGGTACAGTGAACACTGCTGATGTGTGGTTTTGCAACTTCTGCCTCTTGATACTAATATGATACTGTCAAAGTGAGTTTCAACTGAATTCCAAGCAACAGTTTTTTTTTTTTTTACTAAGGTATACTGACCCCTCATGTTGGAAAAGAAAAGGTACAAAATCAAAGATAGACTAAAATGACAAATGACAAACACAGCCGATAACCAACAGAGAGCGCATATATATTTGTAAAAGCACATTCGTATTAATAACAGATGCTTTGGAATGAGAAACATGATGCTTGGAATAAAAACCAACAAAGAGGCTCATCAACCAACAACCATCCCACTCGCACTCAGCACATTCAATTCATAAACTATCTGAAGTTCATTTAACTTATGCCCTTAATATGCATGAATACTTAACATTATAACCCTCCAAAAAAAACAATAAATAAGAAAACAGGTGATTTGATTGGTCCATGAGGTAAAATGTAAAATAAAGAAAAACAAAAGGCAGAAAAAAAGAGCAAACAAAGAAAGCTAGAAAGATCAGGAGGCCATTTTGAAATGACAAACCTCTACAAAAAAAAAAAAAAGTGTTCACGAAATGGCTGATGTGGGAAAAAACTCTGAACGCAGTGGAAACGATTAATTCTGAAAAAGCTTGTGATTGGTGACATGAAAGCATGATCTCCTACAAGGCTTCATTACACATGCCTCCCTCTATTTAACACACATATTCCCCTTCTCTCTCTCACACACACACACTCACACACCTTCTCTCTCTCACACACTCACTCACTCACACACACACTCACACACCTTCTCTCTCTCACACACTCACTCACTCACACACATGCCTCCCTCTATTTAACACACATATTCCCCTTCTCTCTCTCACACACACACACACACTCACACACCTTCTCTCACACACACACACACACACACACTCACACACACTCACACACACACACACACACACACACACACACACACACACACACACACACACACACACACACACACACACACACACACACACACACACACACACACACACACACACACACACACACACACACACACACACACACACACACACACACACACACACACACACACACACACACACACACACACCTTCTCTCTCTCACACACACACACCAAATCAATTGCCCAGGCTCTAATCTTAACAAAGCCACTTCACGGATGATATTTACAGTGAAGTGATGACTAGACAACTCATGACAAAAAGCTCCATATCAACATAAAATCAAACAAAAGAAGCACAAGAAAAAGTAAAAGCACTAGCAACCACATTAGATCACCATATTCTCTTTTTGTTCCTTCACTTTTTTTTTTATCTCCTCTGCTGCATTGACAGAAAATGTCCACAGAACCAGGCGTTGGTGGTAGGCGGGGCTTACAGAGAGAAAGGGAGGGGTTCGTTAGTAGGCGACATTGATGATTGGGTTGTGCAAAACGCCTGTCAGTCAAAACGATTGACCAGCGTGAGCCCTGGGGGGGGGGGGGGGGGGGCGTGTAGCCTGCCACTCAGCGCAGCCCGAGCAGGTTCATTCTTCACCGTTTCCACAACAAGGAAAGAGCACTTCAAAAAAAAGAAAAAAAGAAGAACCACCGCCCGCTTGGGACTCACCCGGGCTCCGAATCAAGCGCATCTCCTGCAGGCTGTTTCGAAAGTTAGGCGTGGGAGTTGTATGTAGCTTGCCACGTTAGCGTAGCCTCAGCAGGTTTGAATTGTCTTTCTGTTAAAAGCTAACAACACTTCAAAAAAAGAAAAAGAGCAACCGCCCGCTTGGTACGACCCAGGGCTCCGACACAAGTCCATCTCCTTCAGAGGTTAGCGGTTTAGGTTGTTTTAACACCGGGTCCAGGAGTGTCTGTAGTAGTAGTAATAGTAGTAGTAGTACTAGTAGTGTTCAGCAGGCATTAGGCCAACTGCCAAGCCTGTCTGTCTTTTCTGGAGAGGAAATGAGTAAAGTTCAACCCAACCCATGTGTGCCCCCACATGGTGCTACAGTGGCACTTTAAAAAGAAATATCATTGGATGTCATCGACGGCACCCCGAGCTCCACCTTGTCCCAAACCTCCGGGGCGATTTTAACCCTGCTACTGCGTTACAATCAGGAAAGGAAATCATGTTTTGTCCACCAGCCAAGATGTCTGTTACATTCCAAAAATACACCAGCCACTTTGACTGAGAACACGCCCTCCGGACCGGGGTCGGTAAACTGCTGTGTCGGCTGGTACTAAGCCCTTTTCACTATCTAACCAGTCAACTAGATGGTCGGTTACCAGTACCTGGCTAGTGGCTGGAGTTCATTTCCCACACTGATGAGGACGACTGACGAGTCTTTATATGTTTTCATCTGTATACGGTCCTTGATGATCGACTCATTTCTTTCCAGAGTCCTTACAGAACATCAGATTTTTCCATATTGTGTCTTCTCTGTGTGATTGTCTGTCATCCCTCCATCTCTCCCTCCAGATGTTGTCTATCGCAGCACCACTCAGGCAGTCGTGTAGGTAGGCAGTGAGTTTCAGAATGGTCGTGGGGGAAAAAAACTGTTTATGGGCACGCAAGGAAATCTTCACTGCAAAAGTCTTCTCCCTCGACTGTCGACGGAAGGAAGGAAGGAAGGAAGGAAGGAAGGAAGGAAGGAAGGAAGAGAGGAAAGAAGGAAGGGGGGAGTGAGGGGAATGGTAGAGAGGACACCTCTCAGAGGCACTGCGTCCTCTAAGGCCCAATGTGGGCTCAGTCCTGTCCAATCTGGCCCAGTCTAACCCGGTTTGGTTAGGCCAAATCCAGTCCAGTCTGGTCTGGTCTGGTCTAGCTGGGATTCAGACCAAGGTTTTAGAAGAGTGCTTTGGATCCCTGGTTCTCAAACTCTGACCAGGCGTCGTTGAGTTCCATGAAGATCATCTTAGCATACTGTTCATAGGGCTTGCCTGTTGCCTGGAGAGAGAGAGAGGAGAGAGAGAGAGATAGAGAATAAAGAGATACTGTCAAAATATTTGCAAATCTTGCTGAAAATTGTTTAGCCTATAACAATATACATAATATCAGTCAATATCAATTACACAGACTGTACAGTATATAGCATACCATTCTGGGGTATTGGTGACAGATTTCCATTTTATGAAGTGTAAGTTATCTTAAATATACAGACTATTAAACTGCCTTTAACAATTGAGTACTCAAGCAGGCCGAGTGGTAAAATCCTTACAGCCAATGTTTCCAGCGAAGTGTCCTTGAGCAAGACAGTGAACATCCTATCTGTTCACGTAGAAGTCACCCAGGGTAAGAGCATCAGCTAGTTGCTGGCCTGGACACTACCAGTAGCCACATGCCAGGATGTCTGGCATTAAAAAGGTCTTAACAGTCTTAAATTTAAGTTTCCAGTTAGAATTTCACATTTGAAAAAAACAGTGAACATGAAAACTTTTGTCGACCTCTCAGAAGATGGTCTGCATGACTGATTGCCCCCCAAATACAACGTAACTTAAGCTTAGATTTGTTTACTTGTCGGCGCACATGATTAGTTCAGGGACAGTCGGAAAGTCGAAAATCCGACGATCATTTCTATGTTTACAGTTTCTGGCTACGATAAATGGTGTAATTTTGGCGCTTGTTTAAAGAAAACATGCATTTCAAACCCGCCGGCGGGCTGTAGGTTTAGAGGGTTAAGACGCTATTATTCAACTGTATTCAAGACCATTTAAAGCCTTGAGTTTAGATAATAGAATTTAAGACATTTTAAGTCCCTTTCAGGACCTGCAGGCAACCTACTAATAAATTAAGACTGTGGCTGGTCACTTTGGCAGGTAACCAAGATTTGAGGACCTATTCTATTCTAAAAACCTACCTAGGTAACTTGTGCCCACTGTGGCTTGTGGATGAAAAAGTTACATTCCTGGCCTGGCTAAATGCCTAAAAGAAACGGTTCAGACAGCATGTAACACTGTACCTTATCTGGATGGACGACCAGCACGGCCTTCCTGTAGTACTTCTTCACCTGGTCCGGGGTCACCAGGTCAGCCATGCCCACCGGCTTCCAACGCGTCTCACCCTCCCACAGCACCGTGTGCAGAGTTGACATGAGTGCTCGGATGTTACGCTCCTTCCCCTCGATCCAGTCGAGGATCTACAGCACAGACAAGATGATAAAAGAGTCCTTTAGTAACCTGGAAGCTACTTTGAGGTACAGCTGAGAGTCGGTAACAGGAGGTTGGTTTTTTTAACATTTGGCTTTGTTGCAGCGAGTTCAAGATGAAGATTTTATTGTCCCCAGGGTGAGAAATTACCATCATCCACCAGCCAAAACCCGCTATGTTTTGGTAGGTAGCCAACCATGATTTGGAAGTCCCAGTCTATTCTAACACAGTGAAATCAGCCGGTGCATTTTGGAAAGCACAACACACCAGAGCCGATGGTATTAAGTCACTAATTCACATTGTATTTGCATTAGTGTGCGTTAGGGCTGGACAGACATAACGCAACATTCCCCCGCTCGCTCAAGACTTGGCTTGCTGGACCCCTGGTCCGGTGTGCTGGTTACCTGTAATTTGAGAGGATCTATATCTTTAGAGATCTCCTGCCTCCTCATCTCAGCGATGGTCCTCGGCCCTCTCCTATCAGGCTTGGAGGCAAAGCCCTGAGTGGAGAGCAGGTCCTCGAAGTCATCCTCCTTCACCTTGGGCTTGGGGCCTGCATCACAACACAGCACAGAGAATGGAAGCTATGACATAGAAATACTGTAGGAATAAAGAGATGCAATGTGTAAAATAACTGTGTAATCGGGGAAAAATGCAAAAGGGATATTCTTTGATGCCCCAATATTCTTAAAACCTGAATGAAGTGGTGTGAGGTTTTTTGAGTTCTTGACAAACTGAGGAAAACATATTTTACTGCACTTTTGGCTTCTTATATCAACATCTTGACTTATTTCAACCACAGCTTTTAAATGAAATGTTTTTATACTGTCAATATTCTACAATTATTGAAACTAAAATCCATCCACCAACACCCATCAACAATTCCTGTCCCCTCCACCCATTCTCTCTTACCGAAGCCAGGGCCGCGGATCCCCCTCTCCTCTCTCCCTCCGATGACACTGGAGAAGTTGAGGTTGTAGTTGGGCTTGGAGGGATGGGTGCCTGCAGCGGGCTGGGAGGGTGGCGGCGGTTTGGGTGCTGACCCAGACGCCGATCCGGACATCCAGGGTTTGTTCTGGGCTGAGCCAGGTCTTCCAGGCTGCCAGGGCTGGCCTTGAGGTTTAGCGGAGGAGGAGGAGGAAGAGGAGGAGGAGGAGGAGGGAGCCTTGGTGCTGAAAGTAGGACCAGAAAAACTAGTGCTGGACGAACCTGGATGAGACATGGAGGAAAACGTATGAGGAATGATAATCGATAATGCTTGCACAATGCTACTGAACCCAAACTCAATTAGAAACATTTCATTTTGTTTTCTATTGTTTCTGAGCATTAAACATCTAAACGTTGCCGCCATGACAGGTGGCAGAGCCGTCAGCAGGCCTCTTACTTGGTAAATTGGAGGCCAGGTTTCCCAGGTCGGCAAAAGGATCGAAGGTCTGAGACTTGGCCTTTGAGATAGAGGACACTCCAGGACCTAGACACACACACACACAGAGGAAAAACAAGACAATGTGATTTTGAAGCAGAATGATTTTATTTACAAAGAACAGACAAAATTTACTATCATGTACTGGGTAGTAATCTCCAACCCTGAGAAGCTAAATGGTAATTATATGACGATTCTTTTTTTGACATTATTTGTTTTATTGCACATAATCATTTTATGTTTTGGACGGATGTGCGCACACGCACACACGCACACACGCACACACACACACACACACACACACACACACACACACACACACACACACACGCTCCTCCACCAACCTGTGCTGGTGTAGCTGGGTTTGCTGGAGGAGGCGTTCATGCCAGCGCTGCTGCCTGCCCAGCTGTCCCACCCTCCCAAAAGGTCTGGCTGGCTGGCCGATGATGTCATCTTCGGAGGGTCATTCACTATCTTATCTGTTACACACACAAAGCATCACCCATTAAGTTTGAGTGGGAAGTTATCACCTGCAGCAAAAGCCAGGTATGGGTTGAATTTGACACCCATACTGGTCCCTGAGGAGGAGAGCAGGATGGTTTTATCACCTCGTCTTGTTGGCTGTACTTACTGAGGTTGAAGAGGCTGGTGTTGGACGCAGGAGGAGGAGGGTTACTGGGACCGGAACTATCAGAAGCCAACAAATCTCCAAACAGGTCAGGTCCGGAGGCCTGCCTTGATGAACCCACACCAGAACCGGATCCCATCCCAAACGGATCAAACAGGTCACCAATCGCTGTGGGAAAGACGTGGAGGGGAGAGAAGAAACAAAATACATTTTTGTATAACACAAAAATAGAATGTGACAAAGCAACAGGACTTAGATATAGACCAAGATAACCCATGCAGTTTGGTGGACATCTTTATCCCAGGCATTTGATCATGGACGGCCTGACTAGGAATCAAAGTGTGGGCAGTGTTAGAAATTTATGTTGAAGGATAAAATTAAAACAGAGAAATCAAGGTTGCATTAATATTCAATCCCTTTGCTTTGTTTGAGGTAAGTTGCCACACTAGCAAAACATTGTTCAACATTTGGGATTACTGTTACTCATTTAGATTGTATTCAGCAGTTCTGAACATTGGTTTCCTTTCAAACTTTTTTAAACTTCTTTTTCTTCATCTTCCTCACTAACAAAGCTGAGACCAAGTCCCTTCACTAGATCTTAATGGGACTTAATGGGATTGTAGGAAGTAGCATGGACTCTCCATCAGAATACTTAAACAGTATGGGATATGTGATTCATTTATGGAGGACATTACAGTCTACCTCTTGGAAAATCACCTGCTCTGCTCTGATTACTGGCATGAAAGTAAACAACATTATGGGCTACTCTTAAAGTCATGAGTCATCTTAAGACCTAAATAGTTATGATTTTGAAGGGAAGAAAAATCATCTGTTTTCAAATAATTTAGTAATTTCAGTTAGCAAACGTTTTCCACAATGGATGCACAGTGTTGTACAATTAAATGTATTTGCTGTGTGGTACATTTGAATGAATATTGTACCATACAGGACAATAACAAACTGTCATTGTGGACCATTACGTTTGGGGGGCGGTGTTGCTCCACTAGTGGGTCTGCTGAAGAACAAATCCTCCTGCACTGCTCCACTGTGACCAGCAGGGGGGGCGAACAGGTCGTTGAGGAGGTCACTGTTACTGGAGGAGGCTTTCATGCCCCCCTGGACTCCTTGATGAGGAGCAGAAGAGGAGGAGGAGGAGGAGGAGGGGGGAGGTTCAGGGTCAGAGTTCAACCCCAAGAGGTCAGCGGTGTCGCTGGCAGGAGCTTCCGGAGCTGCAGGAGAGGAGGTCTGGAGAAGGGAGGGAAAGAAAGGAGAGAGAGAGATAGAGGGAGGAGTAAAAAAAAATTTACACGTTTGGTGGGCTACAAAGCCATCTGCACTGGGCAGGAAAATGCTGAATGTGGCTAGTTGGTTTGTCTACTCTACCAGCCACTTCAACCATGATTTGAAGGGTCTTTTTCAATTTGGCTGGTAAAATGGGCTCTATACTATTCTACAAAATGAAACAAATGAGATACAACATCTTAACAGTTACTTTCCATTTACCTGCTTAGAAACTTTTAGACTACCCCTTAGGAAAAAAGTGAAACATCCAAATGATTTCATGTGAAAAGTCTTTGTCTCTTGCATAATGCTTCCAATAGATTTCAGCAGTGTCTTAAGGGATTTTAGTTTAGGGTCCAATGGCCTTAGGATGTTTTACATTTAGAGCAGTGATTCTAAAAGCAAACCCTCAGAGGGTTGCAAGATGATTTGGGGGGGGGTTTGAGAGACGACAGGTAAAGAGGGTCTTGCAGTCTGAATTGACGATATATACCTATTTTCTTCTGCTTATGTTTTAGCTAATGAATCAGTGATTTAACCAACTGAGCAACTCCTTCCCCACCTGGAAGTCAGCATCAAATAGCGGCTCGCTGGGGTCACGTGACAGGGGCTCCACACTGGGGGCAGAGTAAGAGTAGGACTCTCCCTCTGACTGGTCACTCAGGTCCTCCTGGTCATCCATGGCCCCGCCTCCCTGACTGTCCAAGGCGTCCTGGTGGCCTTTCACATCTGGACATAAATGAAAAGGCTGGTCAGTGGAAGTTTTAGGGCACTTGATGTGAAATGTTACTCAGCAATCACTCCATCAGGGGGCCGTGGTAGTCAAGAGGTTAGAGAACGTTTTTGAATCCTGGCTGGGAAGGGAGTGAGGAATGCTCTCCCCTCCTTGAGCAATGACTGTTGAGGTGTCCTTGAGCAAGACACTTAATCATAAGACTGCAGTTGTGGGCAGCAGCCAGGTGTAAGTGTATGGAAATGTGTGAGTGTGAAGAAGGACGTTGCTGAGAAACGAGCCTTCACGCCCAGTCACCCATCCCTGGATAAATAAAGGGTAGAATAAAAGGCCATGACGTTCCATAACAGAACAGTTCTGATGGAGGTTTCAATGCTTGATCCATTCATGCAGCTGTGTTGCTTTGCTGATGGTATGCGAGAACAAGGGGAAGCTACATGACAGCAAAACACGTTGTTCAGCTCCTCCTGTTGAAAAGTACTATTAATAGCCATTTGATGGTATTTACGATTACATTTTACTGCCCTGGCATCGTTTCAGGATCGAAACCAAGATAGTGGCTTGTATTGGTGCCAAAGTCAATATTTCAAAATGGTGATAACACTAGTACCTTCCCAGTCCAGCGTCTGGAAGAAATTGTTGGCGTTGGTATCGGTGCTGACAGGAGATTCTGTTTCTGTGACACTGCAGCCCTCTGGAGTCTGAGCCCTCTGGGCGGACTCGGAGTCGTAAAATGCTGAGGAACCTGGCTGACGGGGCAGCTCCGGCTTACCTGGGGGGGTTAGTGTTGAAGGGTTAGTGTATCTGCACATACAAAATGATAAAAGCTGGAGAAAAGAGAGGAACTGAGACACAGAAACCCTGTATGTGCTTAAAAGAGAGTATGAAGAAGACAGAAGAGAATGGCCATAACAAAATACATAAATATGTCACTAGCCATCTTGTCTGCTTGAACAGTCTTTCACTGTCCAAGGAAAGTACTGTTTTCACGTCTCACTGCTGCCTTGTCTCTGCTGGCCAGGATCTAGCCATGCTGCCTGGCTCACTGCCAGCATCTCCACTGTCTTTAGAAACTTGGCTAAACCTGGCTGCTCCACAGAGCAGGCAATGTTTGACAACCAAGCGAGCCCTGGCTCAAGCTACCCACAAGCACCATCATCAAGGATTACTGGTCATAAACAGAACGTTTCCTGTATATTTTGGAAAGGTTTTGTAGAGCATTTGGTTTTAATAGTTGGTGGTGTTAATCTCTTTCGCAAAGAAAGAAATTGGAAGAAGAACAACTGTCAATCGTCTGCAGCTTGATTTGTGCTTCTCTCAGTCTTAACACTTAAATTAAAGCCTAATTTGTGGTGTGCAAGATGCTGTTGTTTTGCTAGCTTGCCCATAGATGGAGACAAAACTAAACCAAACCATACCATGTCTAGCCCCAGCTCGTGCTGAACAGAGATAATGCCACCTACCGAACTTGCTCAGGATCTCCTGCTGTTCGTCCCGAGAGGAGAAAAGGATTTTGGGGTTGAGGCCCTTGGTGTGAAAGCCATCCCAAGGAGGAGACTTGGTGCTGGGTCGATCCCTGGGTTCTACCTCGATGTCCAGGTTGACCTGGAACAAGTCTGGGTACTTCTCCTGGATGTCACAGGCATCCAGATCATACCTGGCAGGAAGATAGAGGAATGGGGAAAGAATCAGGAATGGAGAGAGAGAGTATACTTAACTTACTTACTATACTTACTATTTACTTTTAAAGTTACTGTAAAAGCTAGCGACTGACTACATTGACTACATTCATTCAAGTCTATTGCGCAGCCACCGATTGTGTACGTACTTTGCAAACTTGACAGTGGTGGCATTTCTGGGGACGAAGCCGGTGTGGAACTGGATCTGAAACATCTTCATGGATGCCATCTGAAACAAAATGTTATGGTACTTAAATCTTCAATTTGTCCCTATTCATCACCACTTCACATGCAGCCATTTCATATGTTAGGCATGTAGTTCACAATCCTATCCACAATGACTTACAATGAGTGTAATGGAGTAAGCTTAAATTCCTAGATCGCCAACTTTACAAGCAAGTAGAGAAAGAGTGCAATCGTCAGAGTTAGTGTCTTGTCACTTATTCATGTGACCCTAATATTATGTGTCTGTACCTGCAAGTGCGTCTATACTTGCGTGTGTGCGCCTGCATCTGCCTGTGTGTGTGTACCTTGGCCTGTAGGCGTCCTCCCAGGGTAGATCTAGCATGGTAGATCACCACCAGTACGTCTCCTTGGACTGTCACATTGAGGGGAATCTCTGCTTGCCCATCCTCCATTTTAAAATCCCTGGAGACAGAGAGAGAGAGAGACAGAGAGAGAGAGAGAGAGCAAGAGAAAGAGTGTGAAAGAAAGAAAAACAGATTTCTTTTTAACATTTATTTATCCAGGTAAAGTTGGCTGGGCACATATGCTCCTTTTCAGGAACAGCCTCATACACACATTCAGACCTGGGAGCTCTTCTACTGATGGCCACTGAGCAGCTCCACTGGAGAAATACATATACCTGCATACATGTGTGTGTGTGTGTGTGTGTGTGCGTGTGTGTGTGTGTGTGTGTGTGTGTGTGTGTGTGTGAACCTACTTCATCTTGTCGTACTCCTGCGACGTTGTGAGGACCCTCTCATCTCCGACGTAAACTTCGCAGAATGGCCTGCACCCGTTACGCTGCTTGTTGAAGAGTGGCACAGGAGTCATGATGATGGAGTGAATTGTTATGGGCTTGCTGTGGGGGATGATGGGCTCCTCGGCCATCATGTCACACATATACTCTATATACCTATAAAAAACAAAACGACAACCAATCACAACAAGATCAAGTCCATGGATGGTTCACATTAACATGAAAGTCCCTTTTTGTAAAATCCTGAATATTTTATTGTTTTTGGGAGTTGTGGGCTGAAAAGATTGAGAACCACTGTTGATTCTGTGTGTGTTTGTAAAGGCACACATCTTTGTGTTTTTGCATTAAACGGTTTCTGCACATGCTTGGGTCCATCTGTCACTCTGTATGTGCTCTCGCAGCTGAACAGTCACCCATGTGTGTGTCACTGACATACAGACTGTAAGAGACAGATGTAGCCTCTGTTGTTTGTTCCACAAGTGCAGCCTGAAGCAAATTGTCATCACTGATTCTGTGTTCTCAGCCAATCTGCTGTAACTTATGGCTGATCTGATCATCATCATATTATCTCAATCCATCCTGATTTAGCTGGCTTGGAAGACAGCGTGTGTCAGCATGAACCATTGATTTATGTCTATGTGATTTTTGCAACATTACATAAAAAACAAAAACAAAACCCTTCTACCTCTGTCCTTTCTTTTATTTCTTTTCCTCACATTTCTCTCTTACAAGATCATTCTGTGGTTGCAGGAATGTCAGGGCACTACGGCTAATTTTGGTGATCTAGGGATTAAGCTTATTCTACTGTTGTACTTGGTGATTAACCGTTACCTTAGCGTGTGTAGGATCCAGCCACTACTGTAACAATCCCCTGCTCTGTCGAGACATGCCCCCTGTCGATGAGCCCCTAGGTATGTGTGTGAATGTGTGTGTGTGCGTGCATGTACCTCTTGTGCGAGGGGGCTATGCCAGGTGGGCAGCGTTTCATGGAGAACATATACACGGCAGCCTCCGCTGTGGTGAACAGGCGACAGAAACACAGGAAAGAACACACTGCCACGGCCGACGCTGCCCTGCCGTCCTACAGAGGAAAAGAGTACAAATGAAAACTTATTTACTTCCTTCTTTGACTCTTCCCATTCAAGGGTAAATAAAATGCCCACCAGTCAGTTTTTTCTTATGTTTGACTTGACCAACTTGACTGTCTAAAGTTGGTTTGACTCAGAACCATGACATTTTATCGGTCTATAAGAAGACTACTAACCAGACAGTGTACTACACAGATGTTCCTCTGGTCCTGTTTGAGCCACAGGTGCATGTTCTTACATACACTGTAGAGGCTGCGGAGGTTGGGGGCACGGCGCGCCTGCCAGTTACACTCTGAAACCTACACACACACACACACACACACACACACACAAAGTGAAAACCTACACTAATACAGATAGTGTGGTATTATTAAGATGATGCATTACAACACACGTATATTTCATACCCTGTTGTGGAATCTTGAAGGCCTGTATGATCGTTTGGAGAGGTTGTAGACGGCGTAGTGGCCGGCGTGACGCGAGTCCAGGAACAGCCGAACATCCTCAATGTTGTTCTTTATCGCCGACTCAACCCCCTCTGCTGGGAATGACATGACTACACACGCGTACACACACAGGGAGACATGCAACAGATTAGTTTAACTGTTTTTCTTCAAGAGTTAAATGTTGCTTAAACTATGAATCATTTCCCATGGACTGTCACTCAAGCCATGTCTGGGCGGAATTAGTTCTCATTAGTTCAGGTAATGTCATTTTCATCAGTGTAATTCAGAACAGTGTTATCTGTGATTATTACCGGCCCTGCGGGACTGGTAGTTACGGGACAAATTCCTACTGTTTTCCCACAATTCTAGTACCATCCAGATTGATCAGTGAGACTTAAGGAGAGTACCACGCCTACCTGCTATCCTGGAAGTGATGTATGAAATATCCAGGTCCCCTTTGGCGTAGCTGTGAGAGGAAACACAAAAAAACACACTCGTAAACTAATCTGCACTAGGTACACAAGATAGTAGGGACGAGAAAATAGAAAACAATATAAACAACATCAAGTACTAGACTATGGTCTAGTAGACAACATGGATGTAACCATCAAAGAAGTCCCACTTTTTACAGCATGCTTGCTGAACTACTGCTGGACGTTGGCTCCATCCCCAAGGGGAATTGTTTTGAAAACAGGTTTCGTTTTCTTTTCCACGGCCAAAAGTTACGAGTAATGCTCTGGTAACTAGCAGATTCAAGAAAGAAAATTCTGCAGTGAAGATGCAGGAGAAATGCCTGGAGAGGGGCCTCCTACCAGGGCTACCACATTACAGCATTTCAGCCAGATTTGGTTTCAATGTTGGATGTTTCACAAATATGTAACAGATTGAGATAAAAATCCCTCATCATAGTTTTCCCTCAGACTTCCATGGAGCACTCTGATCTGGTAAATGTACATGTGACAGCCAATTTGGCAGTCAGTTGTTCAAAACATAATCCTGTAAACCTATTTAACACATTAAACTAGCGATCAACGAGCTTTGAATCTTCCAAGAATTTCCCTTCACCATCTCTAGCCAAGCTGTCTCTAATTGAAAACACCTACAGCAGCAGCAGCAATGAGTCACAGACTTGATACCACACAAAAACCACAGCAACTTTCAGTAACACTTTACAACATCTGTATTCCAGTGGATTAACCTGTGTATTAGTCTATGGGAAAGTATTTTAAGTATAATAATACTTAAAAAGCCACTGTAAAGTGTTACCCAGATTTATATTAACTCACAACTCACAAAACACCTACCTAGATAGACCTCATCTCTGGTACAGAATACCAATCTGAGCACAATTCATTAGGTTACACTTGTAAAATTAGGGGTTCATGAGGGCTTATTTTATGATCCTGAAGGTGTAGTGAGCACCTGAGAGTTCAATCGAGAAAAATATCCAGAAAGGGAACAAGAAAATGTTTTTGTGGAGGTACATGTGGAGGGTTCATGAACGCTTTGTGAAGTATTTCCTCAAAGAACCGTTTAGGGTTCTCTAATGGTTACAAGCTGAAGAACCCCTTATTGTTCCACAAAGCCCTTTTTGTTTTTACAGTATGCATAAAATAATGAACAAATTCACAACTGAGAGCCCATTTACACCTGGCATTAAAATGCTATCTGGATAATGATCAATCCGATCACACCCTTTGCATTTACACTTGGTATTTACATGTGTACACAATCCGATGCAATGCATGCTGTGTGTTTACACCTTCAACATGCATTTTTCTTCATCCAGATACAGATCGCATTTTAATACCCGGTGTAAATGGGGTCTAAAAGAGTCAAATTTAAAAACTGATCATCCTCTGTTTTTGTAATGGAACAAGTTTTCAAATATTTCATCACCAACAAATAGCATTGTGTTTGTAATAAGTTCATCAGGTCTGCTTCAGGTACCAATATTTTAGCTGCATATCTGCTCAATACCAATGTCCATTTCAAACAGGATTATGGATTTAAACCAGGTGTAACAGCTACACCTGGATATACGACAGTCTATAGCCTAAGTACTGGGGCGGTGAGGTAAAAGTTCAAGGACACTTCCTTACTCGATATGCCACCTTGCTGTTGAGTCTTTTGTTGACTGATCTAGAAAGTAGGCTGCATTGTGTTTTACAGCAAAACATAATGCAAAATAGATCATCAAATCATCAAAACTCACAACCCGATTACTTTTGCTACTGACTGTATCTTAATATTTAGTACACACAAACAAACCGTAGACTAAGCTAGTTTTAGCCATCTATGCTGATGATTCTCTATTTTATCTGTATGGAGTTAGGGCATGCGTAGATGACGCTGGTTAAAACACAGAAGTAGCTGGGATGGTGATTTAAAATGCGGAGGGGGGGTAATCAAGCCTTGAACGTACACCCAAGATTCTACCATCCATCCATCCATCCATCCATCCATCCATCCATCCAACATTCGATTCAATAATCGGTCATCTGTATCTGTTTTTTGACACCATCTTTCCATCCTTTGATCCACCCATTCACTCTTACTAAGCTACTCGTCTGTTCATTCGTTTCACTCTCTCCTTCTTTCATCCATTCAGTGAGTGCTGTTAGGGGCCAACAAGTTGTGATTATGGACACAGCACAGCGAAAGGCTTAGTAGGTTCTCTCTCTCTCTCAATCAAACAAACACTATAAGGAACACACACAGAACACGCTTATGAGTCGGCTGCGTATCACTGACCCATATTTACCTTGAGTTGCTAGTTGATGGACACACAGTGGGACCATGAGGGACGGGGGCAGAGAAAAGAAACAACAAAAAATAAACAAAACAACAACCACCACCAAACAAACGAAAATAAATTGATCACCCAGTGACAGATGAACCAAATGAAACCCCAACTTTGAGTGAGTTTTGACAGAGTGGCTATTAAGGTACATCAGAGGGCAGGGTAAGGGTGAACATGCATGGATACATCGACCACTTCCAGGTGTATAATCAACATCTACAAATGATTCAGGATGAGGCAACTGTGATTAAACACAATGATTGACAATGATGCAAAGTTTAGGCGAGTGTGGGACCACTACCAAATGATGTTTTGGACAAACAACGGCATTCAAAATATGATGTTTGATGGATGCTTCAAATCTCAAACTTCTTTGAACCTTCGAAGAAAAAGAAAAAAAGAAAAAGATTCCTCCACAGCAGTGCAGCATTGATTGCCTGCCAAGGCAATCATGAAGGTGGCGGCAGTAGCCTAGAGGTTAAAGAAGCAGGCTTCTGTGACCAGAAGTTGCTGATTTAAATCAGACTGAGAAAATCTGGGTGTGGAAAGTGAATGAGAAACGCTCTTTCCTCCCTCAACACCTGTTGTCAAGGAGCCCATGAGCAAGACACTTAACCCGCAACTTGTCCAGTGAAGCTGCACAATGGCCAACAGGGGAAGACTGATTGTACAGACAACTCCTAGATGGTTAACATAGGTGCAACTATGTTGGTGTGCAGCATGGCCTTGGTGAAAAGGAGCATGCATGCTCAGTCAACTTTTCCTGGTTAACACAAGCAGAAATGAGTGGGCTCAATTTAGCATTTAGCAATGCTTGTCCACATTACATGAGTGGGAAAAAATGTTGCCTGTCAAGTTTTATGAATAAAATAGTCCGTGGGAGCCGGGTTTTAATGACAAAGATTGACTGAACAGAGCCGGACTGAAAATGGTACATACTGTGACTGAGCATGACACCAAATTCTGGCAGGCAACTGAATCTGTAACAAAGCTACAGCACCTTACCTTGCCACTGATTGGATGACTTTAGAGGAAGTGTCCTTTATATTGGTCAGGAAGCGTTCTGTCCCGCCCTTTAAAATGTCCAAGAAGCCGCTGCCTGATTGATCAGGATCGTACACACCTAGGCATCATTAGGAAAAAAGGGAACAACAAAAGAAAATTACAAAATTTGCAGATAATATGATGATTTATTAATTGACACTGGGTCAAACTGTTGCAGAAGTCTTTCAGAATGAAGAATTTACAGGACACAGATGGTCTAAAACACATTAATTGGCCAGGCCTGATCATATGAATGTGTAGGGGACTGGAACCACTCCCTAATGGAGAGTAAACACATCCTGCCATCAACAGATGGTTGACCAGCCGTACAGAAATCCTCTTAATAGATGGTACACGTGTGCATGCATGCGTACGAGTGTGTACGCACGTGCAAGATGTATGCATGATTGTTTGTCTGTGTGTGTACAGAAACATATGTCCCTATTTCACTAATTTGGAGTCAAGTTAAGGATGAACAACAGAAATAAGACATTCTCACAAGGAACATTTAGTTCATGCTCTTATTCATGTGATCATTCTTCTCACATCGCAATAACAATGAGTTCTAAAGGCTGCATACATGGTTTAATCTGCTTCAGACTAGGGTGGGAAATCACCGCCAGCCATTAGCCAAATGCTGTACGTTTGGGAGGTGGCTGTTAAATTTGTTTTCCCTACCAGCCACTTTGGCAGGTAACAAACGATCATTTGATGATTCTTTTCTATTCTACAACCAATACGGCTGGTAAAATAATGAAAGTGGCTTGTAAACCTTGGAGTACACCAGCCACCATGGCTAGTGGACAGATGAGTTATCCCACATGGCACTGGAGACACAGGAGCTGATGGTAGGAGTATTATGTAGTAGTATGTGTACTGATGTGTGTCAGCAGTTGGGGAATCACAGAAGGACTAACTGGATTACTACCGGTGCGCGACTTGCAGTGATGCCTGTGTGTGGTGTGTGTGTGTGTGTGTTGGCCAGTGGCAGTAAGAGGTTAACTGCCTTGCTCAAGGGCACCTCGATGGTAGTTAGCATGAGACCTCAAGGAGAGGTAACCATGAGATCGCAAGGACCAGAGCCATTGATTAAAACGGTTTGGTCATGGACGTTTTTAATGGCCACGTTAGCTCCACACTCGTGCTCCAGTGCTAAGTAACTGCTCATTCTCTGCTGGGAGTATCACTATCACTCCTTCAGTGGCTCAGGGAGTAGGGAATTGATTAGATTCATTATTATTTAATTCATTCAAAGATAGGACAGCAAGGGAATGAGAGGTTTCACTCTCCCCACAAACCCAATCCCATCTTCCCTCAACCACACCCAGCCTCTTACCTGCGTTGTTGTGGAGGTTGTGTATCTGGGTGGGCGGCTGCGCTCCGTTGTTGCCGAAGCCTCCGTTCTGCTCCAGCAGCTGCAGACATTCATAGCCGTCATACACCGGGCGCAAACAGTGGTACGCACTCAACATACTCATTGTGAATAACAGCTCAATAAAATGAAAGAAATCAGCTGCAAAAAAGATAAAAAACTAAGCTTCTCCTGCCAGAACGAGACACGGTGCCATGAGAGTTTATCCATGAACTTCAAAGTGGGCATATGCACCAGCACCAGAAAGGACATTAATGTCAGGAGGGAAAAGAGAAAAACATCTTCAATTACAAAAGAACAAAAAATCTATTCACATTCTAGGTTTTTTACAAATGACAGTAAGTGCAATATACAAAAGTTTCAATTCCTAGATTGCCATCAAAAAAGAAAAAGATGATGGTCAGAAAGCAACAAGTTGAAGAACAAAAAAAAAAAAAGAGCATCAATCAAATCCTGAGAGTGGAGTGGCCGGTCAGACGTTCTGCTCTGTCATCCAGTGAACCATCATAAAAAACCAACAACAAACAAAACAGCTCATAGGACGTCCAAAGGAGTAGCCAGGATAAAACACACTGCAGTGAATAAGGACTGGAGTGGCTGCTCTCTGTTATGACAGCCTGCCTGACTCTCTCTCTCTCTCACACTGTATCTCTTCCTCCTCTTCACCTTCCTTCCTATGTTTCGTCCTCTCCCCTTCTCTTGGCATCTCTCGCTGTATGTCAATGTCTCTCTCTCTCTCTCTCTGTGTGTAGAGGAGCAGGAGGAGAAGAAGGAATATAATCTCCTTATCCGTATGTCCAGCAGGGAAACCCCTTCTTAACCCAAATCAGATCAGCACTCTCCAAATCTGTCTTCACTCTGTTACCACCCACTGTGCCTCATTTAGAAGAAAAAAATGTCCTTTGACTTTTCAAGGCATATAGATAGAGCCATGGTAGAAGTCTTAATTATGACTGCATACTGTTTGTTATATGGAGAAATATATATAAAAAAGTGTTTCCCAGCAATTTGTAATTGTGATATGGTAACTAGTTGGTTGGGGAAAAAGTAGAGCTTTGTAGATAGACGCACAATAAATGCATGAAGAAAAACTTCTAAAATGGCTACTACTGTATGATGAAACAACAAAAAAACAATATGTATGGCAGTTGCACCTTGGAAAGTGATAAAAATTGGGTTTATGTTTTGATACACCAGAAAATTGGTGGGGGAAAAAAAAAAATCAATGTTAACCTGTAGACTTTTGACATTAAGATCATCAGCTTAACATAAATCACGACTTTGGCTTAGGATTTGGTCATTAGCACCAGGATTTGTGAGTGAGAATCCTAAGCATAACCCTGTGGCAGTAGGTATGTCTACTCTACCAGCCACCTCCCCAGGTCACCATCATCTGGAGGTCCTACTCGGTTTCTAAAACCATAGTTGGATGGTAAAAGTAAGTGTCAGCCACTGTGGCGTCAAACTACATCATCATCATCAAGATGATGCTAACTTACTACAGTTTTATACATTTTGCTTATGCATTTTGTTGTTTTTGTACCGTTCTCCTCTGTGTTAAGTTGTGATGTCATTTGCTTTCGGTCACCTGTCATCTTGATTTTTCTTTTCTTCTTGTGGGGTGAGATGGTTTTAAAAGCCCCTTTGGGTTTCTTCTTTCTTTCTCACCCATATAGATTGTATTTCCTCTTGTCAGTTTTTAGAATTTGTATGTGGGGAAATGAGTAATGTAAATTAATCTAAACTGTAACTAGCCAGTATGCATCCGGTAGCCATCTTGGTACATGTGGCAGCGAGAGCCTGGGTTCCTACGCAATTTCCATCTCAAAATACCAAACTTTTCAAAGATTTCAGTTTGTGTTCAATGTGATTTATGTCACAATGCCAAACCCCTATTAGCTACATCATCATATCACTCTATAGATTATCCTCCACAACAAATAGACTGTGAAATGACAGGGGACCAAAATATATATATTGGGGTTGAACATATTTGTCTGAACTTTTTAATGCAGTTTAGACAGTTTAGTAGCTTCTGAAATAAAACTCTGCATCTTCTCATCGTCTTTGTCTCCCTAGTGTATCAGCCCATCTCTTTTGTTCTACCTTCCCCCATGCAGTCTCTCCTTCTGACTCTCTTTATCTCTTATTTGTTTTAATCGATTTCTTTCACTCTTCATCTCTCTTTGTTTCTGTCTCACCCTGTCTCCACCTCTCTGGAGCCCATTAGGACCAAGCCAGCTGGGAAAAGAGGAGCCTGGGAAAGAGAAGAGAGCCTCCTTTGTGCACCGTGTTTACTGTGTGTGTTTGTGTGTGTGCGTGTTTGCGTGCATGCATTTTTGTGTGTGAGGTCAGTGAGCAAGTGTAAGCGCATCAGCAATCTGTGTGTATGCATGAATGTGTGTGCACGTACACACACACACACACACACACACACACACACACACAGCGGAAGAAGGAGTGCGATCGGGCCTGTCAATAGCGTCTTCACAGGCTGGCTGTCACTGAGGATGTGCCTCTGTGTCTGAGCAACTCATCTTGTTTACTCCAAAACACTGTTTCCGACAGACGTCAGCCACTCAGAACTGATACCGGGGGCAGGAACGTTTTTCATCCACCTGCTACAGTGGCTGATGGATACGAAGATTGACGAGCCACTTTAAAAAAATGTTACCAAACTGCTTTAAAGAATAGAAAATAGCCTGGTTGCAAAACAGCATGGTTGTTAGACGGGATCAGAATATTATCCAAAGTCATGTGGGGCGTGATCTTCTGGCAAAATGTTCGGCTGACATAATCTGTGTAACGACGTATGTGCCTAAATGTAAAATTTATGAAAACTGAACATGGTATAATGATATGAAACACTGTAAAATAGTGGAGCGGCTCTGGTGAAAGTCAGCACCATTACTTGTGCAACACTAATACAAGCACACGCACACAAACCCACACACCTACCTCTGTAATGGGGGACTTGGGGTTGACATTGCGTGCTGCTGCTATTTCCTGGAGCTGGTTGACCAACTCCGTTATAGACAGACGTTCCTCTGGGTTCACCTTCAACATAGAACCTAGAGAGGAGAAGGAGGTGGAGAGGAAGAGGTAAAAATGATAATGTTAAAAGTAGACAATACACCAGGCTTGAAAAGTTGACCTATCACTGGTACAGTAGCTGACAGACTCGTTTGTTAATCCACAGCATTTTGACGTTTTCATCCCTTCCAACCCGTTTTGGGTGAGCACCTATATATACACACCCATCCATGGGTATGTCATTGGGGTTATCAAGTAGGAGACTCCCATCACAGAGGTCTTGTTGAACCACACCCACTCTGAACACTCGTCAGAGCCAAAATTCACCAGCCACTTTCACTATCCTACCAGCCAAATATGTTTTAGAAAAGAAAAGAACCTCCAGACGATGACTGGTTAACCTGCCAAAGTGGCTAGTAGACTAAATTTCCCAGCATTGGTCCGATGACTATGTAAACCACAATCATTTGGAGTTCATGTTCTAAAAATCTTGTTGCTTGGGAAAAAAAACAGCGAAAGCAAAGTACATTTTATCCTGCAAGAGCAACTGTGGCCAGTGGACCAAAACAACTAACTGCCCTAACGGTAGGGAGAGGGACAGATGGGCAGACAGACAGAGACTAACAGAGAGACAGACAGACAGAGTACGTACGTATGAGGTCGTGGTAAACTGTGTACTTGGTGTCGTTCTGAGGGATGGAGTATTTGCCGTTGACAATCTGCAGCTTGGCCCCCTCCTCGAACGGGTGCTGCTTAAAACACAACAGGTAGAGGATGCACCCCAGGGCCTGCATGGGAGAGACACTTTACATCAATCGAAGGGGAGAAAATAAAAGTACACAAAACAAATTTCTCAATGAAATGAAAGTCGATCACACAAAGAGAAAGTTAACACCACTGTTGGAAGAAAACCCATTATCTCCACACAAAGGCTTTGCTGCTCAGGAACCGAGGAAAGAAATGGCTGACTGACCTGCTAATGTCTGTACACAATTGAGGGTCACACTTCCACATTTTTATTATGGTCTGTGTTGTATCTGAAGTAATTGTCTCATCATTTTCATGTTTATCTTTCTTGAGTTGAAAACCTCACATTTATATTTGATTGATATTTGATCTCGGGGGATAGCACAAGAATGTGTTACTTAAAACACTTATTTCCATTGTGATCCTCAATGGAAGGTAAAAGATCAAATATCAATCAAATATAAATGTGAGGTTTTCAACTCAAGGAAGATGAAAACATGAAAATGATGAGCTATGGTGTTTTCATTTAACAGCAGAGATACAAGGTTACAGAGGACACAAACGTGGGCGTCACAAATGCATCAGTCACTAAATGAGCAATCAAACGCCTTTTTATTGCCAGTTAGGCTGAAATATGAGACCAGTTCCACATTTCAAAAAACGTGAAAATGAAAACAATCACCATATCAGAATATGGTGAGGTGGGACTCGTTTCTCAACAGAAGAACACCAGAAAAAAATGTTTAAGACTTCTAGACCTGGATTTAAGACTGTAATCTGGACTATTTATAGACTGTAGACAATATAATTTAAGACATTTTAAGCCACCCTGTCTGGGGTCAAGGTGATTTCAGGGGGCTGTGTTGGGGGAAGATTGTTTATGGAATCTGAAAACATATTTCCCCTCACTGACAGAAGATCAACCTTTTATCTTCACAAATAAGTCTCAATGTGAAAAAGCTGAAGGAAGGCCTGGCCCATCGTAACATATTTTCTTCAGCTCGACACTCAGCTTCTCACCAGGGAAACTGCCATCAGCCTGTGGTTGCCTGAACGTATGAACTGCGAGAAGCAACTCAAACCCTCACCACTTAGGGGTGACCAGGGCAGGAAATGATACTCCAGGACCCGCTGTGCAGTTACGCTTTCACAACACTGCTGAGTCAGCTCTTATTTTTCACACTCAGGTTTCCAAACCAGGCCACTACAGAAAATGTGAGCGTCGACTCAGTTTGATCTTTGATACACCCGGCTCTACGTAGGACCCGTCTCACGTAGACATCAGTGAGGGTGGTCTGCTGAGCATTGATGATCTTGTTTGCCACCTTCACAACACTGGTTATGTTTGGCTTAGTTGTGACAACTGTAAGATCTCGCTGTGAGTGGTCCTGAATCGACACCGATGTCTTGGTTGGAGCTGTGACACTGACTGATAGGAAGAAAAAGATGAAAGCACTGACCCAGATGTCCTGTTTCTCATTGATGGGGAAGTTGGAGTACAGATCGATCATCTCTGGGGTCCGGTAGGCTGGAGTGGTGTTCCTTGTGATCTGCAGGTAGACAGACAGACAGGCAGAGAAAGACAGACAGGTTAAGCAACTGTTGCAGTAGATGGTTTACTTTTCCTGACAGTGCTGAGAACTGGTTTGTGTTACTAGCGTGAAGAAACAGGCGCCTGGTGGACACGGTGGCTATTACATTTAGGAAGCGTGATCTCTGGGGTCCTGCATGCTGAGGTCATCTAAGCATCTGTGAGTGTGTGTCTGTGTGGTTTGTGTGGTTACGGTGTAACCATAATGAAGCTGATGGATCACTGCTTCCTGGACTTCGAGCAGTTAATTCAATCAGAGAGTTCTGGTTTCTATCCAACACCATGACGTCAATGTGACTTTTCTGTACCGTAGACCAGAGTCAGACCAAGCCAGCTGATCTGGGACTAAGATGGAGACACACCAGTAACTAGGGATTTATAATCTACTGCCTATTAGATTTTCAATTGAGACCATGAAACATAAATATCCCTAAATAGATCAAATTATATATTATGGCTAGATTAAAAAAGACATTTTTATTGGCATTAGATTTGCAAAGAAACCTTTTTTCTCTTTTGGTTTCAAAGCCATGCAACTGTCCTGCCCCTCTGAGAATATTTCATCCAACAGGACAACTGGGCCAAAAAGGTATGTTGGAGAAATCCTGATTAAACAGCACTAACAGAACACAAAAATGCCATTATTATATATATAAACAACGTGTGTGTGTGTGTGTGTGTGTGTGTGTGTGTGTGTGTGTGTGTGTGTGTGTGTGTACCTCATCCTCCACCATGGACCTCTTCTGTGCGGACCAGCTGTAGTCGGGGTAGTGTGCCAGCGTGGTGGAGCTGCCAAAGTCACACAGCTTGATGGTGCCCTGGTTACTAATCAACAGGTTCTCAATCTACAACACATCAAGATATGAGCCATCAGTAGCTGATCAATGAATAATCTGTCAGTAAGTTAATCAGCACATTAGCACTTGTACTGCTGATTTATAGATCAAATCTGATCAAATCTATAAATCAATGAATGCATCCATCGTAGGAGTGGCCTAGTGACCGTCCCGCAACTGAGAGGTCCCAGGCTCAGTGTGTCCTGTTGAAGTGCCCTTGAGCCCCTGCTTGTTCACTCATTGTACAAGTTACCCTGAATAGCAGTGTCAGCTAAATGGCATACATGTAAATCAATAAATTGATCGATCTTCTTCTGCAGATTATCAGTATGAAAGAGTGGAATGTCTAATATAATAATCAATGGATCAATCGTCCTCAGGATGTGCTGCACACTGGTCAGTATATGCTCCATCTCTATCGTCAATGAATTCAGTGATCATGCCTCCTTATGGGTTTTTCCCACCACTCTGCTTTCCTGTTCAGATTTACAGTCCTGACATGACCCTCTGCTGCCATGCTAACACTTCAACAACGCATGACTCGACAACAAACAGTTTTACGTCATGTGTGTTTGTGTCTGGTAGCAGTATTCAGTGTTGAATGACTGAATGACCAATAAACACAGTGGCTGTTACATTCCAAGGCTTCAGTTCACAAGAACCTTTTCAAGCCGTCTTTAAGAAAATTAACACTTTTTATTAGAACCAATAAAAAGAGGACTAGACATCATATGGCAGGAGGTTTGAGGTTTTGTTCCAAACGGATACAAAACACCACAGCTATAATAATTCATGCATTCATTCATTCATTCATTCATTCATTCATGTGATTGACCTTTCTTTCATCCAGTTACTCATTCTGCAGCATTCCATTGATATGCAATCGATCGGCCAGCAATCGGAAATGGCCGATATTCAGTATAAATATGAGATCGGTGAATTCCGATAATGCTTTACAGTCGCCGATTGCGAAAACCGATTGATGACGAAAAAATGTGAGCCTATTCTCATCAGATTCAGTGTCATTGTGGCATGCTAACTAACCTGAAACATGTCAGTGGTGTGGAACTTTTACAAAGTGTGTGAGACAGATGCAACAATTGCCATCTGTAGTGTGTGCCAGGAAAAAATACCTCATGGGGGAAGCGAGGTAAAAAGTTTCAACACAACAAATTTAATAAGGCACTTGAAGTCGCATCACCCAGCAGAGCATGGCGAGTTTGTTAAGCTGGTCGCGGAGAGTGAAAAGAAAAAGGCAAAGCAAACACCAAAACGGCCGCTAAGAAAAAATAAACAAACAAACGATTGGTATCACAGTGTATCGGATCGGCCGATATGGGCCATAGACAATCGGTGATCGGCGATCGGCAGCAAAAAACGTTATCGGGGCATCCCTAATTGATACATCCTTTGTTCCTTCCATTTATTGCATTAAGAATTCATTCATTCATTCATTCTGCAGTATTCCATTATTCCATCATTCATTCATCCATACAAGATAAAAGCGCTCAGGCCAACCTTGAGGTCTCTGTGTATGATTGGAGGCTTCTGTTTGTGCATGTGCTGCACGGCGCGGCATGACTGGTAGAAGATTTTCAGCAGCGTGTCACATGACATGGGAGCCCTCTGCTCCACCCGTTTTATAAAGTCCACCAGCTGACCTGGGGGACAAGACAAACCTATCAATCAAAGCTCAGTGGGAAAGGAATACCCGCCGCTACCCAAATGCAACCGTCATCTGGAAGGTCTGTCCTATTGTTAAAAACTAAGGGCATCCTTCTTTCAATCAAATGAAAAAGTGCTTCTCATAACAAATGTTTAAACTGTTTAAACATGGTCATGCAAGTGAGAGCAAAAAAACAATTCTACAGTAACAAAACTTAAGGAAAAGAGGGGTATGCTTGCTTTGCTGAAACAAAACAAAGTTTGTTGTTAATGAACAGTCAGACTCAACAGTCAGGAAGTCGAGCAGGAAGTAGGGAGGGCACTGGAAGGAAATGGTTTCATCACCAACGTGTTTCAGTTAAGGGTGCTGACTGCTGAGATTCACTGGAAATTAGCTCAGTGGATGAGAAAGAAGTGAAGCAGTAGAAGAAAGAGAGTGTGATGGGTATAGAAAAGAGAGAGAGAGCGAGAGCGAGAGAGAGAGCGAGAGAGAGACAGAGAGAGAGAGAGAGAGAGAGAGAGAGAGAGAGAGCGCGAGATATTGTCTTTACCTTTACACAGCTCAGTGAGAATGAGGAACTCTGCTTGTCCAGTGTCTGACTCCTCCTTGCTGATGGAGGCAGCAGAGCAGAACTGGACCACGTTGGGATGACCCGACAGCTTTTTCTGCAAGGCCAGCAGGTCAAGGAACACTAGCATCACGCCAAGGTTCAGCTCAGTCAACTCAGAATTTAAAAAACAAACAACTAATCATTTCCTAATGACAGAGCTACGTACTGGTACATGTTGCCAGCATCTACCAGCCCCTTCAGCAGGTAACAAACCATCACTTTGAGGTTGTTCTATTCTAGAAACCAAAGTGTCTGGTTGAACAGTGAAATAAAAGTGTCTACTGAATTTAGGAAATCACCAGCCACTATGGCCAGTGGATCTGGACAGTGTCAATCACCTACAGAGTAATCTACCTTGCCAGTTTCCTGCTCTGTCAATGCTTAAGTAGGATGATGCAACAGGTTAGCGGGTAAGCTCACTCATCTCCAAACAGGAAACACACTCAGAGCTCTTTAGAAAGGAGCCGTAAATTGTGGGATGTCACGTTAAACAGTAGAACCATGAGGCTTTATGGTGCATTATTTTCTGCAAAGACTTTCTGAAATACATTAAAACCAGAAGTGCCCTGGTAGTCACGAAAGACGCTGCATACCACATGCTTGTGAAGCCATATGTTGGAGTCACACCCTGCACCCTGTGTCACCCATCTTTCCTCTTGCCTTCCACTCTATGCTGTCTTGTAAAGCAGAAATGCTCCTAAGACAAAGACAAGTGGCTTTCACAACGTTCCTGGAACAATAAAGGATACCATGAAACAGACTTCCTGTATGATGTCCTTGTTCTTCTCCTCCTCATTAGACAGCAACCTCTGAAAAACACACACATGCACAAAATCACTTTTCAGTGTACGGCAACATGCTCTACCTTTTTCTGCCTCCATGTATTTATCCTGCATGTTGAACATTATGTAGTTTTAAAAGAACTCGTTTTTTTTAACGCCACCTCGAATAGCAAGCATAGCAAGACCAATTCCAAAAACAAAATAAAGAAGCAACGCTATCAAACCAGACAATTTATGATTGAAGGGAGATCATTTCAAAGTTTGAAAGTGAAACAGGGCAGAATAACTGTAATAACTGTGTAATAACTGTTTATTTCCCTACTAACCCTGATCTGTATATTATATGAGTAGACATGCAGCACTAAGAAACCTGTCACTACATGATATTGAAAGAACTGAATTGATATTGTAAAACATAAGACCTTGAATAACGACAGACATTGAAAGACATTTTAATACCTATAATAATTTAGTCATTAAATGTAAATTCAATCATTAAAGTCATCATTAAGTCAATCATTAAGTCATTAAATCTAAATTAAGACTTTTTAAACACCCGTGGACACCCTGCAGTTACCAGACCATTCCTTGTAACTTATAAAAAAAATAACCAAAGTTGGGGATGGAGCAAAAGTGCAGCAAAAAGTGGCATTTCATCAATGGCTACATCTCCAGCTTACCTTGAGGGCGTAGTCTTTACCACTGGCAATGTCCTGGGCTTCATACACGAAGGCAAATCCACCTGGGGAAGTGAGAGCACAACCAAGATATCATCTGACACTGTTCACTGGTCACTGCATCTACCGGAGTCGTATTTAAAAAAGGAAACATCCACCCTTGGGTACTTTTACACTGTTAGAGCTCTCCCATTTGTGATGCTCAATGCATTCCAGGAGTTATTTTATGATCAAGTGTTGTGTCCTTTTTTTGGTGTATCCACTTTCCCTCAACCTGCCTCGTCTACTATAGATATATACTTCTTCTATATACGTCTAAATACCCTGCATCCCTTACTCAAAATGTTTTTGCATTACGGCCTATGGAGGCTGTTTGTGGAGGAATAGTAATTTCTGCCTCTTCTATGGTGGATTTCCCCCTGTATGATTGCATATTGTTGTATATGTTTCTGCATAGGCTTTCACCCTAAATAGCACAAGGGGTAGTTACATCAGATTCTGTGTGTTGGTACACAGGATAGACTCTTCTAAACTGGACATACATTTTCATACATTGACAGGACAGGTAGTGGAATAGCTGGAGATATTACATAGTGGTGGCCATTGTTGACATCCCCAGTCATGCATTCATCCTCCACCAAATACAGCATTAATACTGCAGGACATCCATTCTGGAATGTCAAACAACAGGATCAAACTGGTATGTTGGACCACAAAACTCTCATGTCTCTCGACCAACTACTCACTAGACCATTCATTGTGTATTCCGACACCTAAAAAGTTCCCACCAGTTTTTCCTGGGCATGGAGCCAAAGTGCAGCAGTACCTAAGCAAGCATGCAGTAAAAAGTGGGACTTTCTACAATGGCTAGATCTGTTGAGTCAATTCTCTGGGCCAGGCTGTAAACAACCTGAGGGAGAACCTGTTTTCTGGGCCATCAGAAGGAGCAGGAAGAGGGAGCATTAGCACTGGCCCTAACAGGCCCTCCTCAAATGTCACATGGCAGAGTGACTGGCAAACAGGAGAGGGAGTAGAAAAGAGAAAGGACAGAGAGAGAGAGACTAAAAGTAACATCCTAATCTATTCTAAAGATACAGTGTAGATATCAGGTAAAATTGTGAAAGTGGCTGGTGACTTTGGGACTCACAAGCCACTGTGACAACCAGTGGACAACCTTTGGTTTCCTGTGTTTCACACAGGGGTTGTTGTCTCAATCCAGTTGACTAGTATACATCCATCTGATCATCATCAAGACTATGTTTCAAACTGTCTACCCATTGAGTCTGTGTTTCGGGACAAACATACCACAACTCAAAAGGAGCACAGGTGTGCTGCATCATAGGTGGAATGAATTACGGTCACATGTTTTTAAGCGCTTGGCAGCATTAAATCTTTATTGTTTGAACACCACATCGGCCACAGGGCACCCGAAATGAATCCAAAACAAAACTATACTTGGGCACGGCTGGGCAGGCCACCCAAGTATTAACATTGTATGGGAAACACTGGTGTTTGTGTTTGTCTGTGTGCACATGAACTTTCAGTGAATGAAAATGTGTACTCAGAAAACCACAGTCTAATCCAAGGCAGGGTTACCATGGTAACGAGTAAATCAACTACCAGGCTTGCTTTGCTCTTTCCTGGTTTGAGAAACCTGAATAAATACACACAAGATTCCCATCTTTTAACCATTACCTATACAAGGAAGACTGACTGAGGGTGTATGCTCCTTTTCAGCAAAACCCTGAGTCACACTCATGCAGTTCCACATTCATATCTGGGAGCGGCCCAGTCCAACCAACCTGGCTCATGGGCGATGGTAGTTACTGAGGGAGGGAAGAACAATTCTCATTATTTTGGTCTGAGATTGTGACCAGTGGCCTTCCTGCCACTGTCCTGTCCATGTCTCTAATCTTGAGACAAACAATCTTGAGACCACTCCATCTGCTGTTTCACCTGCTCAAAGCGGTCAGAAAACTAACAGAAATTGCCCGCCAACAATGAGAACCAGTATATGAACTATGGGACAGGCCACTACTACTTTCATTTGCTCCTTGGAGACTTGGATTGAATAACACACACCCTTCCCCTGGGCATCGCAGGTCTCTGTTCTGAAAAGGGGGTGGGGCTCAAAACTCAAAAGCACTACTTGGTTTCAATGTTTTACACCAATTATCTCAAGCCATTCCCACAAAACACTGACAATGTGTTAAAAACCATACTTTATTGTACCCAATTGATTAAAGATTGTTAGGAATGCAGTTTAGTGCATGGGTGATTTAATCCAAGGAATATTACAAATAAAATCAGGGTTTATCCACCCTAGGTCTGAATCCTGTCTACTGTTTCATCTGCTCAGAAAGGGAAACCCAAGAGACAAGAAAGGCCAGCTAGGGGTGAATTTATCTAAAAAAAAAAGACCTTTGTTACACAAAGATAACAATCTTTGGCTCAGTAACCTGAAGAGGACTGTGGCGGTCTTTGTGAAACTGAGCTCAATACTGGTGCAAAGACAACCAGGACAGGGAATTGACTTTTTCCCTCCACCAGCAAGTGGATTGAAATGACAGTTGGTTCAATGGTTACCTGCCCAAGTGGTTGGTAGTAAACACCAGCCACAGCCAGAAGTTACAAGCATTTGGCTGATGTTAATGTCTCAACCTGATGGTAAGAGGTCTTTCTGAGGAACTACACCTTTCCAACAGCATGACAGGAGAGTTTGAAGAGACCAAGGGTTTAGTGTGTAAGGACCTTCAGTTTCAATGTCTGTTAGGATGTTCAATGTCTTGGAGTCAGTCTCCTTAAACCAGTTACCCCCTCATGTTTCTTTCACTGAGGAAGCAACAGTTTCCTTGCATTGAAAATGTTGAATGAATCCTGTACTGTCAGAAATGTCCAAGTAAGACAGCATGTAGAAAGCACCCAAGCAAACACACACTCGACACACACCTGCAGCACCTAGCCTGTATGTTGGCAAAGCAGCTAAGTGACAACCCCTCATGGGATGGGATTAATGTATCAGCGAGACGAGACGAATGAATGGAGAGACTCACAAGCTTCATGAATCTCCCCTCTGGTTTTTGTTATGTTTTTCTTTTTTTGCCATGTTACTGCTGGTTATATTTACAGAAAAACTTCTCTCGGTTGATGAATAGGGCTCATGTATGAATACAATATGTGCAACAAAGGCCAATTTATACTTTTGTTTCACAGTTGTTAAAAATGACACATTTCATATTTATTCACAATCAGCTATTGTTTAGTAGCTTTCTGTTGTATATTATGAACTTTTTATAGTATTAAATTAAATGTATGAAAAAGTGGTTGTTTTATTCCTGTGTGATGAGCCAGTGAAACCATACCAGGGGTGAGTACAACTCTGACCTACTGGCCTGACCGGACTAGAAGAACAAATTCTTAACCTTGAACCACGAATAACCTATTTGGGGTCAAATCTGGTCTGATCAAGATTTTGACCAGACTTACCCAAATTAATGCCAAATTATACAATTGACAGCCACCAGCCCAATGCTAGTGGCTTGGCTGTGGTTGGTATATTGGTCTACTCCACCAGCTATTACAGCAGGTAACCAGCCATCAAGTTTGAGAATATTGTCTATTTGTTTGGCTGGTTGATTATAAATTCTTGTCTAGCCATTCCACTGTGGCCAGTGGACGAAAACATTAGTTTCCTATCACAGGCCAGCAACTGGGATACTGATTTTCCCAAGACACCATGTAATGTACGCTTTGCCTTTAGTTTAACAGGGGCAAGTATCCCTGTTCAGTGGCATGGAAAAGCAACCTGATCTCAAGGTTCACAAGCCTGTTGTAACCAGAATCTCTGTATATGAACAAATACTGGCTGCCATTTCAGAGTCACACTCAGTAGCTACAAATATATCAATCTCCCAGTGCTACTGAAGCAAGGGCTTTTTCCTACTCTAACAGCAAGTTACTCTTCTAAGTCACTAAACATAATTTGGAGTTTCTGTTCTACAAATCTAATTGGCTGGCAAAGTAATTCAAATGGCTGGTGAATACGCGAAGTTCCCAGGCAATATGCCTTCTAGACAAACAAACTAGTTTCCTGTCTGGAATGGGACCCAAATGAGAAATGTCTCATTTAGGGGACCAAGTTTCATTAAAACATCCCAAACAGTAAGCCAACAGTGTCCTTTCAAAGGCTAATCACTATTGTGATTGCAATATGAATTGTGATACATGTGGACACAGCAAATTCTACATTAAATGTTGTTTAGGAAGCTGTCTAACTTAAATAGATTTTCAATTTACTGTGCAGCTCTAGGCTAAGCATATGAAGGGGTGCTGCGCCCAACCATTCCCTCCCCAGATGTCACATGCCAGAGTCCAACTAGCCCTGCAGCTACTCCGGTCGACTGCTGCTGCAAAGACATCATGTGCTCTTAATCAACCTGAACCTGTCTGGTTAAATAAGGGTTTCTAAACCAGCTTGTCATCATTGACATTCTATGTGGGAAACCACAACAAGTCAACCTTATTGTTCAGTATACAACATACCTTGTTTTTCCCCTCCTTCTCTTTTGACTTAAACATCTCTTGCTGCCAATCAAAATAATAAGGTTTAAGTTGTCTGTCGACGTGTGAGTTGGAAGAGGTGGACAATAAAATACAGCTTGGCCTCAACACTTCTATTCGTGCATCTAGGTATGAGTCATACCTAAGTAAAAGTGGAAATGCATCAGCTTCTTGTAGTAACAACAAAACGAATGATCCAGAATGTTACTTAAAGCTTGCTAGGAACACAGAAAAACAAGTAAACGACCCGGTGTTTACTTGGTGACTCACAGCTGAGATAGACAGGCTTGCGCTAGCTAACGCAAGTTCCATGTCAACCACTAGAAACGTCACTATGCTAACCGTATGCTAGCTATGTTAGCTGGTTCAGCTAGCCTGCCTAGTCCCGCAAACGGACGGGTATCAACATTGACCGAAGTGATACACCCTTACCTTCTGCGATCACCCTTTTGATCCTCAGTTTCATGTCACCGAGCTCAACGACTTGTCCAACGAAGTCATTGTGGTCCCGACTGGCCGCCCCGGACGAACCGGGCCCGGCTAGGAAATCAAGTGCCGACTGGAAGAGGGACATTTTGTCCTGCGCCCTGCGTCAGGCTAACAGGGGCTGGTTCCAAGCCGTTAACGATAGACTGCTTTAATCCCAACAGGCCTCGAAGTGAAGCTATGCGGCTTTTTAGTCAATTATAAAGGTTGAAACCAAGTGAGTAGATTCCTTCCCTTGAAACATACATCCTCTTCCTGCTAGGCTGACGAGGCCGCCACCATCACCTAGCGCTGACTTCCGTGACAGGTGCTGACGTCAGGACAGGGGGTTTCAGTTTGGCATGTGATCTGACAAAAAGCAACCGGTTAGAGTAGTTCAGGGCACTTCAATATTATAAATAAAAGTACATTATCTCTCTATTCAGTGAATGAACCTCTATAAATGAAGTTAGTCATTCATAACTTTTTCCTTGTCCTGGCTGTGTCCTATTGTTGATGGATTTTTCAAGCCAATGAACTGATCACGTTTTATATGAAACACAAACTGAAGGTGTTTGAACAGTAGAGAACATATTTGCTTTGAAATGGAGTAAAAGCTGTGTAGTAAAGGTAAAAAATAAAAAATAAAAAGGTACAAAGCCCCCCAAAACGAAAAGTAAAAGTAATAAGTACACAGTACAAAACTATACATTAGTAAAATACTTGCGGGAAAGTACTTTTGGGTACGTTCCTTTGTAGCTGCCCCAGTTTTGTACAAAAGTGAGACCATTTAAAATGTTTGCTCTTACGAAATAATTGCTCATGCAAAATTAAAACTAATTCTGATGTTTTTTAAAGAATGAATAATCTATCTTAAGAGATAACATTTTTGGAGGCCTGATTCATATTTTAGAGATAGTGAATGAGGAATTTCAGGTAGCTAGTACTTACCCAAAATTGATGTATTGCATTTCGGAAAACTCGTTGATTCTTGTACATTGCAGAAGGTTTGGATTTACTCTTGTGCAGTCATTCATTGTAATACATACTACAATCCAACAATCTGTCGAGTAGATTTTAAGAGTCTATTGATAATAACAGCCCCAGCAATGTCAAATTGTATGAAATGTCATGCCTCTAATTTCACTGTAACAAAAGAAAAAAAGCTATAATCTAAAGTATTTTCTATATATTCACACATTAGGCATATGGCTACACAAGGCAAACCTTACATCAGCAGACCCACCAAGGATAAACTATAGTAGTACGCCATCTCCTGGAAACCACTCTCACTTTGATATGCTCACTCGAGGTATTTATCCGATGATCCTACACAGAGCGATTTGCAACGACTGCAACAGTAGAATATGCTTAATTTCATAGATCACCATACGAACAGTTTTTGTGAATATTGTCTTGGCAATCTTGTACAAATAGTGCCCTGCCGAAGAATGGTTGGAGAGTAGTTCTCTGTAGTAGTTTTATTAAGAAGGACGCTACCACCAGGAGTGACAACAAAATGATGATGATGATGATGATGATGATGATGAATCAAGATCCCCCAGCGTGGCAATATAGTAGGCTGAGGAACGGGAATTCATATTGAGCCTCAGGCCTGCTGTACTTCCTTCATTGTCCCCTAGGTGGCATCATGAGTACATATAGTCGAATCAAATTTGAAGAAACCCAAACAAACACAGTAATAACAGTTCCACCACGCAGTTGATCAATGTATACGTTGACCAACTTACTCTATCTTCTCCTCATCTGGCAGTAATAAATGTTTTCAAAATATTTCAACACGCTTCAAAATACAGACAACACAGACATATATAGACACGATCGATAGTCTGAACATTTACCTCCCAAGCAGATAAGGAATGCAAATGTTGAGTTTCCAGAAAACAAACCACTCTACACTCCCGATACTTTCACCACCATGAGCGCAGAAAACATTTTACTGTACAACCCAAATAACATTACAGTTATTGTTACAATGTTTTGGACAAAAACTAGCTTTTTATCGGAAACAAAACATGTAATACAGATAGAAATACTATCTCAGTCGTGTTATGCATGTCAGTAAATCCAATCCGTAATTGGAGGTTTCAATCATTCACAATCACGCTTTCATACAAACTCTCAATAGAGCCTCGTTCTGTCTGGTCGCTCGAGACGCTTTGTGAGAGAGAACACTACTATACTCGACCACTAGGGGCAGGACTGTGGAACCCATAAAAAGTCTGTAATACATTAAATTATATTTGAACTGTCAGCCAGTTTAGTACACTTGCTTTAAACAAACTCTTTGTTAGCCAGCAAGCTGTTTTTTTTAAATTATTATCAGTCACTTATTGCTTTGTTGCCAAGCTAAAGCCCAACCTAGTCAACTGGTTGGGCTTTAGTGTCATGTCATCTGTCACGTCAATGGCACTTTATTTACCTTACAGGATCCAAAGAGCAGCGATTAGGAAAGACTTATTGGCAGAGCCATAATGAGTGTAGAAAGTGAAAGACTTGCTGGACACTGCTTTTGCAAAAATGTAAATGGCTGAGCTGGTGGAGAGATGAGCTAATGTGGAGGCAGAGCCAGGGTAAACAGATAAAAGAGGACAACTTCAAGTTCAATCAAATTCAGAATCAGAGCCAGAATCGCCTGATTCAAGTCCAATAAATGTAGGGGAATTTGCCCTTCTGTGTATTTGTGTTATCAATATCTTAACTACACAAGTTCCTATGTTTTGGCTAAAGCTTTCATCAAGGTCTTACCTTGACATTGGGAGTGGTGCGTTTAAGATGCTGCTATAGAATAATTGTGAGAAATCAGTGGACACAGTGTAGTTACTGAGTGCTCCTCGTCTGATCTCCACGATATGCAGGGGATCCAGACACTTGCTGGGGTTTCACAGTTCAGGTTTGAGAGATGAGACCTCCATTGGTGCAATCTGGACTCTGAATCGCTAGGCAGCATTTAGGACACTCTGTCTGTGATATCAAATTACGAAACATGATCAGACAAGTTACAACATGTTTGTTAACCTAATCTATTGCTTTGCCTTGTGCTCCTGTACCTGCTGTGCCAGACCAAACTGAGATGTGGGCGGTTTTTACACACATCCATTCCAAAATCTCCTCAAATAACCCAGATGAAAGTTGTACAGTGTAAAAGTAGGGATGTGAACTTGCTGTGGAAATCTTCCCATATGTGTATTTTATTCAGTAAATTGGTGACATGTTTCATTTGCGACAGTAAATTAGCAGCACAGCATTTTAGCCTGAGAGATCATATTCAATGTACAACTTTAACAAAGGGGAACTAAAAATGTAGCTAATTTTTCCTTTGAAAACTATGACTAGGTTGGGAGTAAACAATATTTTGACGGTTAGTCACCATCCTTTTTCATCACTCCTTGACACCTCACACACATTCACATGGGTGAATTTTGAGTTATAAGCTATTATTGATGGGTAATATTTCCATCGGCAGGTATGAGGATTTGCAGCTGGGATAACATCAATGTGAACAACATAGAAGGATATTGGGAGGGTCAAGGTGGATGCTGAAAGGTCACAGCTAATGGGTTTCTATCAACAAGCACAGGCGCCCCTCAAGGCTGTGTCCATCAAACTGCGAAGGTTTGCGGATGACACTACAATGGTGGACCTTATCTCCAAACAACGATGAGTCAACATAAACGCCACTGCAATTTGCACACCTACTTGTACATTCTGCTCCTGTACATTGCTGTAAATTACAATGTTTATTACCTGCCTGCTCATGTTGCACACTGTGGAACCTCACTATCTCCTTTATTCGTCACACAGTGTTACCTTCTGCCTCATTGCCGAGTTCAGTGTATTGTCTGCTATCCATTGTTTAGTCCACTGTCTGATTGTGTGTTCTGCAATATCCTGTTGCACTATTGTGAGTCCTGTGTGTCCATGTACCATGTTGGCATACCTGTGGTTTAATGTTTAATGTTCATTGTTGGATAGGTTCTTTAACACGCCCAGAAAACACGAACCTATTTGCCTACTTGGCAATTAAGTGTTTATGATTCTGATTCTGATTGTAAGCTACTCTTGATAAGAGTCCTCCTAAGAGTCGTCTAGGCAACTACAACGACCTTTACCAGTGGTAACCAGCTCCAACATTTATGAAGAGGGAGGTGTTTTCCCTTGGGTGCTATGCTGTGGCCAAAATATGTGCAACCTCTTACCATCAGGATATAGCCACTCAGAAGTCAATTGTACAATATGGTAAACCTGCTGTGCAAGTTTATCAAGCTGTGTATACTCGCCTAATGACAACACATGACATCATGGGTTGCCTCAATGCCACAACCATGTACTCTTTTTTTTTTCATTCTTTCATTTTCTCTATCTGCTTAATCCTTTTCGGGGTGTGTGTGTGTGTGGGGGGGGGGGGGTGTGTGTAGATAAGGTTACATTTGGTGGAAGGTAGAAAGACAAGAAACTTGTCAATAAAACATTTCATATAAGTGGTGCACAGTTGTTTAGCCATGCAAAGTCCATATAGAATACAATAGAATAGAGCGCCATTATATCCTCCCACTAAATAAATAGAACTTTGGCAGCCACTGCCGCACAGAGAGGAGGGTCATTACTGGTTTTCTCTGATTGGGCACACCCCTAAAACGTTCTCACGTCCTTACTTCTCTCATTGGCTAAAAGGCCTCGCTTGAAGCGGCGAAAACAAGCTTGTCATTGGTCAAACGAGACGCCAGTCCACTGACACCGACACGCCTCCTACATAGACCGATCTGTCGGCTGATGTGGAACCAGTCTCCTGCGAACCAATCAACATCTTTCATTTTGACAGGCAAGTTTCCCGCGTGCACGAGAAAGTCGACTGCACGTATGTTGCGCGTTCACGAGTGGGAGAGGTTCAAGACTCGCATCTATGTTAAATCCAAGTGGCATAACTACAGTCTGCCTGCGTTCAAGAATTTTGAGCTCTTGCAAATTTCAAGTCCTTTTTAATGAGAACACTGAATGTGGAATTACTTCGTATAATAAACAGCCATGGGTGATGAAAAGCTATTATTTTTGTATAACATTTGTTTTCAGATGGAAATTCTTTGCAGCACAGTTTCCATTAACTGAGCTTGCATCAAACAGGAATTTCCATATTTGGAATGAAAGTCTACAATATATTGATGTATTAGATCAGGGGCTTCCAAACCTTTTTGTGTCAATGACCCCCAAATGCATTAGACCAAGGACCCGTTAAGGTTTTGACTCAAGGAGAACGCCATCTGAGAAGATTTCTGTTGTTAGATATGATTATTACAGAAATGCATAACTGTATATGTGGAGATACCAATGGGGAGTGAGTAGTGGAAACTTGATCACAGCTTTCCTTGTACAACCTCTCATTGTGTAAACGTCTGGTGAGTGAACTACTAGTGCAATTAGACAATTCATCATATATGAGCCGTGGACCGCCTTGGAAGACCCTTCAATGAGTCCTGGAAGTCTCTGAATTGCGTTTGTGTAGAACGACATTAAACACGGACTGTTCTTGAACGGAGCTCAACTCGGTGCGTCAACACGTCGGGGCGGGGCCTATGGGTTTATCCTTGGGAGTTCCACGCTTAACGGGGCAGTTCGGCTTGCTAGCTGTCATACGTACCTCCCAGAGCAAATTTAAACTAAGACGCAAGCTAAAGCAGCTAGCCTGTCATCTAATTTAACGCTAACCTCACAGGTTACACAGCTCAGGACTCGCGCAGTCACCTGTGTTTTGCAGCTGACGAATGGACGCAACAAAGATGTCTAAAGACACGGAAGGGAAGAGCGAGAAGATTATGGATATGGAGTGTAAAGTGTTGTGGTACCCGGACTCCAAGAGGAACACACAGATGGACAGGTTCAGGACTCAGGTTAACAGGGACTACGGGCTTAATCTGGGTGAGTTGGCCAGAGGGAGATAATGTGATTTGCACACATGTCTTGGTAATGACTGATTTTATTGTGCCCATGACGCTTGTTGAATTGAATAATTGAACTCAATAAGAGTGAGAGACAGTGAGACAGTGAGACAGGGCTTCTCCATTCGCCAGCAATATGAATCGTGTATCTCTCTCTTGTTGTCCGGCTGTCTACTACTTCTACCGCTGTCCTACGTTTAGAAATGCACGTACAAGCTAGCTTGCTAGGTTTACAACCATTGGGCAATTTGATGGGGGGTAAAGAGGGTGGCATCCGCATAAACGCATCTTCCTTTACTGATAGACTTCAGGGATTTTTTAATTCATTTTTTTTTCTAGAAAGAATTACATTATGCAACTAAACACATTAACAAACTGTTTACAACACTGCAACCCCGCAGCTCAGCTTTGTTCTCGTGGTATTTCTCATGCACACTGCTCCCAACCGAGGACTGTCTGTCTGCCTGTTTGAATGGCTGCCAGACGATGAGAGAAAGGCAGAGTGGCAGCAGCCTATTTCAGGTTGTCTCCTCCTTCATGCTGTGGCTGTAGAGGACCGTGGGGCTGGGAAGGAATGCTGAACAACCTGGTTCAGTCGGCTATAGAATATATATGAAAGAGAGAGAAGAGGGTATTACGTAATCGGGTAAAGATGGGAGGGGGGGATGCAGAAATTAGGTATTTGTGTGTGTGGGCGCGCATGTATGAATGTGTGTGAGTGTGTGTGTGGAAACAGCATAGACATGGTGTTCAACATCTATGCTAATCTTCAACACTGTGTCTTGCTTTAAATTGTCATTGTCCTTACAGACCCTAAAATGGACTATTCTATTCTATTGTATTGTATTCTATTGGCTAGAGGGTCTTACTGTTCACGCCATGTGTGTGAGCTGCTCTTTTGTCTAGTTTGTCTGGTTGTGTCTATAGCTTTATATTTTCAATTTATTAATACAGATTTCTGACAGGCCTTTAGAAAGGCTTTTCACCCACGGGCCACAGTGGCAGATCGATTCCTTAATTGAAGAGACACTTTTACCAGATGAATTGCTTTTTAGAATAGAAACGAGCCTTGGTTGGCTACCTAGCAGATTGGTTGATAGACGAGACAGTTGACCGGTGGCTGGTGATGATTTCTCATGCTGTTGCTAACATTGCCAGTGCAGTGGGCTTTTTGTGGGAATGGGGGATTTAAGATTTGCCAAGGACACACTGCAACCTTTAACAGGGAAGCAGACTAACATGTCCCATCTTGCAACTAAGATGGGACGTTAAATGAAGGTTGGAGACCTGATAACGTGGCTGGTAGAGAAGACAGATTTCCAAGCAACAGCCAAATATTTAGCAATTTGTAGCGTCTGGCTCTAACCTGTGCAGTCCTTACTCTTGGTTGCTTGTAATGTTGGTGATCTAGGAATTGAAGCTTATTCTGCTGTTGCACTCATTGTAAGTCCTGCTGGATAAGAGCACGAGCGCTTAAAATGTAGATGTAACTATCGTTGATCTGCATAAGTGTTTAATAAGCAGGGAATACAATTTGGGCTGAGTGAATTTACCATTGAGCTCATTTCACATTTCCATTAAGGTAGTCAGCCCAGAAAACACATCGGTAAACTTTAACACGCCCAGAAAACACGAACCTATTGATCTCTTTCTCTTCCTAATTGCCAAGTACAGGGTTTGGAGAATGTCAACAGCAGTAATCCCAGACATACAGAGCAGAATTGCCTTTCTCCCCAGACTTTTGTAAAGATTATTTTTGGCATTTATTCTTTATTTGATAGATATACTTTAGATAGATACTGTATTGATGCACAAAATACTAATTACGAATGAAGAGTGACAGAAAAGGTGAAAGAGAAAAGGATGTGGGTGGAGGGGCTGTACAGTATTCACTTCGATTCACTGTGATGATACTTGTTGCAATGTCTGTTTTCTCCTTCCCTCCTTTAGCCGACTGTAATAACTTTCCATTTTAGCGTTTATCCAGAGCCATTACAACATCTACCAGTGAAGTAATATTTGTGTTATTAAACTACAATAGTCACTTCATTTCTGTCTCCCGTCCTCTAGCCAACTACAACGACCTGTACCAGTGGTCGGTGGAGAGCTACCCGGAGTTTTGGGCAGAAGTGTGGCGCTTCTGTGGAGTAGTCAGCTCCAACATGTATGAAGAGGTAGGTGGTTTCCCTCGGGTGCTATGCTGTGGCCTAAATACGGGCATCCTCTTAGCACCAGGATGGTGCCACTCAGAGGTGGCTACAGGTGGAAGGCAGGAAGACATTAAACCGGTCAATAAAACACATACAACACTTCATAAAAGTGGTGCACAGTGGTTTACATCCCCCTGTTGCCCTGGGCTTCATGAGAAATGAAAAGTGTTTTCAACAGCAACACCCCATCAGTGTTGTTAAGAGTGGAGCCGTATATCTGAGCCTGTGTGCAAAACGACTGAAACGAGTGTTTTTCACTTTTAAGTGGTCACGCCTCACAGATCGGTAGTGAGAGGTGTTGTCGGAGCCCTTTGGAGAGGTTTCTCTTCCTCGTCTCTCTCACATCACTGCAAATTTAATCTGATTTTGTGAATTGTTTTTGAAGGAAGAGTGTTTTAGTTTAGCAGTGATGTGCGCAGTCCGCTTTAACGCAGTCCAAGTATTTTCTTTACGGCTACAGAAAAACATTGTTGGGGGATTTGAACCCCGGCCAGCAGAGACACGGGTCTTAAGCACAACAACTGTGTCTGT
Organism: Hoplostethus mediterraneus; assembly: GCA_034670385.1. Classification (NCBI taxonomy): domain Eukaryota; kingdom Metazoa; phylum Chordata; class Actinopteri; order Trachichthyiformes; family Trachichthyidae; genus Hoplostethus; species Hoplostethus mediterraneus. The sequence continues at coordinate 16,700,643 of JAXDDW010000002.1, forward strand.
GTGTGTGTCTGTGTGTGTCTGTGTGTCTGTGTGTGTGTGTGTGTGTGTGTGTCCTAGGTGGTGGATGTGTCCAAGAGGATCTCAGATGTTCCAGAGTGGTTTAAAGGAGCTCGGCTCAACTACGCAGAGAACCTGCTCAAACACGCAGACCAGGACAAAGTAGCCCTCTACGCTGCCAGTGAGTATACGATGTTGAGGAAAGCAATATTTTAAACAACATTATATATGACAAACATCATTTTAGTGCCTGTTTTTCTTCAAATAAAGGAAACCCCACAGCGCTGTACTTTGAGAGTTTGCATTTTTAGCCTCCAGTGGCAATTGAACCTCCAACCCTGGCATAATGCCAAAGAGAATGTCATGCAACACACACACACACACACACACGCGGTGCCATGGTGATTTGGCTTCTATTGCGTGTTTGCCTTTCTTAAATTTATCCTGTGGGTCTTTTGAGACACCTTCAGGCTGTCCTTGTCTCGCCTCCACAGATCATATTTCTTTGTTCAATAAAATAAGCAAATAAACTGAACAGGAAGACATATAGGAAGGAAAAGAGCCCAGGTTAGATTTTCAGTCTTCAGGCGGGGTCTGGGTCTTGTGACTAGGATTGGTCAGGTTGTTATTAGATCAACCATTGCTCCCTGCTCCGCCTCTCAGGACTCTCAGATGCTGATGGATGGGCTCTTATCGCTGTCTGTATGGCCGAGTCTCTTTTTCTCTCTCCATCTCCATCTCTCTTTCTGTTTCCATCTTTGTCTCTTGTCTTTTTCTCCGCCTCTCCCTTTTGTCTCTCTTTCCCTTTCGTTCTTCGTTAGCGGTCTGAGACAACACCCAATACAGCTTTACTTAATGACGAAAACCAACCGGGTCCATCCCATCGACATTAGAGAGGAAAGGCTGCCATACTTAGTAGCCTGTACCTGATCTTCTCTCATCCCAGAAACTGCATCATTGGTCTCATCCAGTGTGTAGATGTTGACAGCACTGCCTCCATCTAATGAGACAAAAGACAGAAGATTGAGTGAAGCCAGGAAGGCTGAGGGCTCGAGGGGCTTGTCATCGACGCGAGGCCCCGTTCACATGAGCATTTGTGATTTGCATCAAAAAAACAGACAATATCCCATGCAAGTCAATGACAGCTACGCGCCGTCGGATGACATTGATTTACTGAGCGCAGTGCGTGGAAATATCACAACCCAAGTCCTTCAAAAAAAAAAAAAAAATTGAAACTAGTTGAACTTTTGACTTTTGAAAGATTTGATGGAATCTGTACAGAAGCCACCTCTGTTCATACCCTGCAGGAGAGAAACAGGTTACGCAGCCTAGGTGTTTTCATCGTGTATTTTTCCGGGAATTTGACGGATACCGAAAGTCCCATGTGAACGCTGCCTTAGAGGGTATATGAACCATCGCTTTCCAGAAGCTGAAAAACCTGGGGCAGTCCCTGAACAGATGAGTTACAGAGTCCTGAGCCTGTTGCCATGGGGACAGTGCCAGGTTGAACGTGAGATGATGACCCTGACACCCTTATGTCACCCCTATCACACGAGTTGATTTCGAAGAGCGAGCCTGGGGGGGGGCTGAGAAGGGAACTGGTTCATAAATACTTTCTTAATATTATTTTTCTCGTGCATCTGATGACATTTAGTAACAACTGCTGCTGTTTCATTTACACCTCTCTCTCTCTTTTTCTCTCTCTCTCTCTCTCTCTCTCTCTCTCCCCTATAGCGGAGGCAAATTGTGACGAGATTGTGAAGGTGACGTTCGGGGAGCTGAGGCGCGATGTGGCGCTGTTTGCTGCAGCCATGAGGAAGATGGGCATCAAGACCGGAGACCGAGTCGTAGGTGAGTGTTCTTCACGTTGACTGTTGTCTGTCCCGCTGCCTCGCTGAAGGAGGAAGACTAAAGACGAGCTCAGTGCAAACCAGGGCAGGAAACCTTCCGTGCATAAAATGTTGCCAGCCAACTGGATTTTTAGGACCTGCAAATGTTGGTTGGTCACATGGTGTTTGGTACTGACCGATATAATGTTAATGCCTCATCCTCCTCTCTCCCTTTCTGCTCATCGAAGGAACTTGTCCTGTTGGGGCTTGAGTTGCTGCTGGGCCTCACTGCCTTAGCTATGTGTGTGTGTATATGTGTGGTTGTACAAGAGGGCTGGCCATCTTGGCACAAGTTGCAGCTCATTCTCAATGACACCATTCATTTTTTTCCCTTCTTATTTATACAGAGAAGGTTTGCTGAGCGCGCATGCTCTTTTTCACCAACGCCCTGCTTCACATTCATACAGATCCACACATTCACTACCGGGTCCCTGTTGGCCACTGAGCAGCTCCACTGGAGCAACCAGGGGGTTAAATGTGTTTCATTTATTTTTTTTCCCCCACACAGATTTTGGCTGGGATTTGAACCAGCGACCCTCTGCTTACAAGCTTGCTTCCCTAACTATCGGGGCTGTAACTGTAGTCACTTCTTGCTCACCAGGGGGACCCGGCCGTGCTTCAAACATGATCAATAAAACCTCAAAATCAATTGAATCAATTTGAGAGGCGTGTCTGAACATTGTCTCCTCTGTCTTCCAGCTGATTGTGAGTGAAACCAGAGCCGTTTATCTGGAGCGTTGTCACCTCCTCGTCCCCTCGCCACACTGCCAACTATGACTCTGAAATGTGTATGGAGCTGTTTGTACAACAGTGTCAGGGCGTTGAGTTACGTTGGGATTGCCATCTCAGGTTGCCTGTTGAACAGGAGTAGCGAGGAAAGAAAATATGATCATGTGCGTACTCTTGTCAAACGCAGAGATAGACCTTTTTGTTTAAGCACAAACCTTTGTTTAAGCTCTTCCTGCAACAATTCACCTCATCTTTCAGATTTCAGAGGGAGACTTCTCCTTGAGCAAGACTTCTGTTTCTGGTTAAACAAAGGTCTGTCTCTGTAGGGATCCTTTCTGTAATGACACTTCCAATAACAATCTGAGCTGTCAGTGGCAACTGACAAGCTCAGACAAGCACTTTTAGTGGACGTACTTTGATCGGCACACTTGCCCCAAAGGATTAGGTTGCAGCCATTGCAGCCGGTTTCGTCACTGCCGACTGAGGCGATCTGCCGGAGCAATTCCAAATCTTTTGTACCTATTTTGTGGTATAAATGAGTAATATGTACAAATAGAGCCCAGGTTTAAAAATACCGGAATTGCCCTTTAATGTAGTTCAGTAAGGTTAGTTCCTGCCCTGATGACGTCAAGACGGCTGAGGGTGTGTGTGTGTGTGTGTGTGTGTGTGTGTGTGTGTGTGTGTGTGTGTGTGTGTGTGTGTGTGTGTGTGTGTGTGTGTGTGTGTGTGTGTGTGTGTGTGTGTGTGTGTGTGTGTGTGTGTGTGTGTGTGTGTGTGTGTGTGTGTGTGTGTGTGTGTGTGTGTGTGTAAGGGAGATGAATGCTGCAGCAGGAGATCCATTAGTGAAATGACTTAAGCTCTGTGGGAATCTCATTAGAAAGACGAGAGGGAGGGATGGAGGAAGGGATGGAGGAAAGGATGGAGGAAAGGATGGAGGGAGGGATGGAGGAAGGGATGGAGGAAAGGATGGAGGAAAGGATGGAGGGAGGGATGGAGGAAGGGATGGAGGAAGGGAGGGATGGACTGAGAGAGAAGACAAAGAGCCATAGAGACAAATAACTTCTGCTCCTCCTTTTGTTGTTCTTCTCCCCCGTCCTCCCATTTCTTCTTCTCTGATACATTTCTCCCTTTTCCTCTCCTTTCCTTCCTCCTTCCCTTTCTCTTTCTCCTTGTGAATGGATGGCTGGAAGAGTGTTTCCATTTTTGATGCCCATAAGTCCAAGGTATCTAAATCTGTGTGTGTGTGTGTGTGTGTGTGTGTGTGTGTGTGTGTGTGTGTGTGTGTGTGTGTGCCTGTTTGTTTGGTGAAAGGTGGTAAGATGGGTGCTCACTTGTAATTACAGAAGAGAGACAGAGTGAGAGTCCTTGTCCCTGGGTTAGCTAAAATGTTTGCCTTGTCAGTGTCTTTGGTATAAAGGAGATATATAAGCACTTAGCTGATGAGGCCAGTCAAGCTTTATAGCGGCCACACACACACACACACACACACACACACACACACACACACACACACACACACACACACACACACACACACCAGGCAGACACATCATATCCACTGTTCAACGTCTTGGGCTGGGTTGACTCCATCCACCCACCACAGGTTGTCGTGATACTGAATATATCTGACCAAGTACCACAAATTAGCTTGTAACAATGACACAGATAAAAAAGGTAGAAAATAACAATAATAATCTAAAACAACACTTTTTAAATTGAAATAAATATTCTATTGAACTTTGTATGAGATGTTTATTTTCCATCAAAAAGGCATGACAAGCAAAACGGTCATTAGAACGGATTATGAAATTAAATTTGGAGCAAACTTTCGTCGTAAAATGTTTAGAACATTTTTAACATTTCTAAATGGGATTACATTTGTGAGTGTGAACTCTGACAGACGATACATATGATGTGATACACAGCAAAGTAGAGCAGCATTTGGGGGAAAAACTGCAGTTGGTCAAATCAGATACTTGATGCTACTTCACCTCATCCACTGATCCCCGCCCCCAATACTTCCATTTGATTCAGCATCCTTCCTGTCACAACATGGCTCCTCTCTGCTGAGCTCTAGTTAGCAGCTGGAATACAGCCAACCCCAGAACCACAGACTGATGGCAGTTTGGCAAGTGCAGCTTTCAGTGGCAGCCATGTTAGCGCCACAGTCCCACTCGCCGGCTTTTACGTCACCGGTCATTCAATGCCAACTGATGTTTATGTGTCTGGTATCTCACCATGGTGACGCTGTTCGATATTTGTAGCCTTATTCGCTTATTTCTACAGAAACCTGGCAACTCTTTTTATAACTGTGGCCAACACACTCCTCTCCTCTCAGTGTGTGTGTGTGTGTGTGTTAGCCAGGTAATCCTGCTCTAACAGGAGCCCATTCTGGACTGTGGCAGCTCAGAGAGGGCGTAGGGCTGACCTGGTAGCCTACTGATCGGTTAAGCTCCTCACATACACACACACACCTCGCTGCACTGCCAAGCCAACTCGCGGACATACCCGCAGAATTCCCTCCTGCTGTGAGGGAATCTATCTTAGATTAGATGAGATTAGATTAGATGTCTCTTTTATTGTCCCCGAGGGGAAATTGCAGTTATGCAGCAGTACAGAACAAGAGAGAGGCACACATCACTACACAATGAACACATTGAAGGGCAACAAACTGTATAAAAAAATCCTCAAAATATATACAGTGGTGGCCAAAATTGTTAGAACACCTGACAGATCTGAAAATATTGACCTTTTCTTGCCTCCAAAACATGATTTCATTTCATAATGTTCATGAAACATGCAGATGGTTGCTCTGAGCACAACAAATATCAGATGAAGTGAGTCCTACTGTTTTTATCCACTTTTAACTTTAATATTTGGTATGTCCACCTTTTGCAGCAGTTCAAAAGAATCACACAGCTGTGTCCTAAGACTCTTGATCACCATCAATTTAACCACCATCACACCTGACAATGATTACACAAGTAATTTGGCTTCTTCTGTGAAGGAACATGATTGTGTGACATTGACAGTGAAATAGGCCCAGCTTGTTTTTTGTAAGGAAAATGACGTAAATCTCCTTATGATGGCTCTACTCTGGTTTATAGAGCATAATGATGACTTTGTATATATTTCATTCGTTTTATGGGTATTTTAATGGCCAATTGAACAAAAACAACCTGAAACCTCTTAAATGTGCTAAGTGTTCTAATAATTTTGGCCACCACTGTATATAAAAAAAAAAAGAAATTTACTTTCAGACTAAACTAAAAAAAATCTTCACCCAACAGTATTTATTTATCTGTATATCTTCTACCTACCTTCTTTTTGTATCAACACCCTGCTCATATTGATTTCACACATTCACACCAGGCAGCTGCCCACCATAGCCACAGACCTTTTTAAAGGCACTGATGATAAGGGTAATGGGTTAAGTAAGTAAGTAAGTAAGTACTTTTCCAAAGTAGGGCAGCATAGTTCTACATAGAGTGGTAGCCAATGGAAAAGTCTCTTGCATTCATCCTTCACCCATCCTGTATCAGGACTGCTGATGATTCTTTCTTAAAGTGTAAAGTGTAATGTTCACTTTAAGTCTTTAGTCTTTAGTGAGGGGAGCCAATCAGGACCAAGTCCAGTTGTGATGTGTTTCCTGGAGTTGGTATGAAACTGCCTGGAAGGATTTTTGAAAATGCAAAAACTTGAAAGCACTCAAAAAAGAAATCTAATTTTAGCAATGTCTTCATTAAACATCTTTGATCATGTATGGCGGGAACTGATTGATCTGGTGGAGAACTATAAATATCTGGGTACTGTGTTTGATAACAGGTTGATGCTTTCAGGCTAATGCAGACGCCATTTCTAAGACGGTCCAACAACATCTTTACTTCTTGAGAAAATTGAATTCCTTTTAATGTGTGCACTGTACTTGAACCACCGCCCCTTACAGAGGGAGTTTGAGCTTCTACCTTCAGGTAGAAGATATCGAGTCCCAACTCAGAGGACTAAAACATTCAACGATTCCATTGTTTGCAATTAGAAGGCTGAATTTGCATGAATGATTGCACTAGGCACTTTCTGCCCTCAGCTATTTGATCGTCTTTTGTCTTCACATGAAATGATCTTGCACGATACTGTACTGTACTGTTGTCTCTGTGTTCTGTCTGGTGTGTTGCCTTTTATGTTGTATTTATGATGTGTTGAAAGTGTTTTTAAGACCAGGCTGCAACCAAATTTCCCCTAGTGGGATAATAAATTTGGCTTGACTTATATGGCTATAAATAGAGCAACATTTGAATTCCTTTGCAAATATGCTTGTCATACATGATGTCTCTTAAGCCCATGTAGCACACTAAAACTACCTGAAACTAAAACACCTGAAACTAAAACAGGGAAATATAATGGATATCAATATTTTAATATTTCATACTTAAAACAGCAGTCATCTGTAAATCTGACAGAAAATCCAAGGAAGAAGACCGTAGTCACCGTAGTGGCCAAACTGTTTGACTAGTGACCTCTGGCAAAGTGCAGTGCAGGAATACCACAGCGATGAGCGCTTGGCACCAAAGATGTTGCCAAAATGAAAAAATAAAAAGGGATCTTATCACTTATCTCCCTCTCTCTTTCTTTTTCACTCCTTCACTCCCCACCTCTCCCCCCTCCAGGCTACCTTCCCAACGGCATCCATGCAGTGGAGGCCATGTTAGCGGCCGCCAGCATCGGGGCCGTCTGGAGCTCCACATCCGTCGACTTTGGCGTCAACGTAAGGACTGTGTGTTGCGTGTTTGTTTAGGTTTGTCTTTCAGTTCCTGCAGTGTCGCAAACGGCAGGAAGTGGCAGGCATAGTTCTCATTTTTTTGGCATCAGCTGCTTGCAATATTTTACACGCCACCTTTCAATGACGGTTGACTAATGGCCAATGAAGCTAGTGCAATAGACAAACCGACAAATCTGCCACAATGTGAGGAAGCGATGTGGTTCAGCAGGATCAACAATTGCCAGCAGAACGTCAAACAGGGGGAAGATGATGCCACTTGACTGACTGGTGATGCCTCAAGGCTTCTGTGTTGACATCATACCAACATGACAGTCCACGTCATCGTTCTGAGATCCGGTCGCCACCTCATCCAGCCTGTATTCTAGGTTTTTGGCTGCCACATAACTCTGCAAACATTACACTTAACACTGCAAACATTACACTTAACACTGCAAACATTACACTTAACACACTTAACACTGCAAACATTACACTTAACACTGCAAACATTACTGTGTTCGAGCCACGCAGATCTGAGGCCTCAGCTGTCGATGGCAGCGCCCACTCACAACCGGTTGCAGATTCAAACACAAGGAATGATGAACTTTGGCACCATCTTGACTTATCATTGAAAGAAGACTAGGCTTCAAATATCTATAATGCCTATTTATTATATTGTTTATTTATTACAGGTTATTATTTAACGAGAAATAAACCTTCATCACAAAAATTAAAGTCGTAATCTAACCAGAAATATTTAACCAGAAATATGTTTTCACATCCCATAATCATTTTGCAACCCCTCCAAAAAAAAGATTCCCTCACGACCCCCCGGGGCTGTCACGACCCCGGGTTGAGAACCATTGATGTTTCTGAGGCACAGAGCAACACGAGCAACTATCTATTGTCCTGCACTCATAAAGAACAGGCTTTCATTGAGGGTCACAGCAAGATACACACACACACACACACACACACACACACACACACACACACACACACACACACACACACACACACACACACACACACACACACACACACACACACACACACACACACACACACACACACACACACACCACACATCCTACATTGCGATCAACACCTTCCTCAATAGATCCTTTTGTCAGCTTGGTCTCCTGTTTTTCGTTGCTGATATGCTACCGCCCCCTGTGGCAGAACAGGAGAACTACACTTCAAAATAAAAGCCCGTGTAAGAATCGGTAGACGTTTGATGATTTAGATTTTACGCAGACAGCAGTGTAGATATTGGTGATATTTGGTGTTTTGTTTTTTTTATCAACCTTTTCATATCTTCTACCTTGAGCTGAGAACCCATCTCTTCGACTCCTCATGTCTTCCTTTCTCCCCCTGGATCACATCCCTCTCTGCCATAGCTTTCCTCGGTCCTCTGCTTCCTCCGATATGCTCCGGTGCATATCTCCATGTACAATGGCTGCATCTGTTCTACAGAGGGAGCTTAAGGAGAAATGAAGCTGAGCAGGAGATTAAACAGTTTAATGTAGCGGCTGAAACCTGATGCTGGAGGAAAAGCTCTTACCACCGTGCAGTAGATGACAGTCGTCCTGCACTTACTTCGACATGCTCCTGTTTCCTTAAAAAAATCCTTACTACTCTTGTACTTCTTACTATTGGTTGCTTGTAATATTGGTGATTGAGGAATTGAAGCCTATCAAGTTTATTTATGAAGCCCTTTAACACAAACAGGCCTAACTAAGTCAGGCTGGTAGACAATCAGATGTATGACACAGGTGATGCAGACTGTAGACGACTGACTGCAGGATGCTGAAATAGCAGGCTGTAGCGGCTGAGCAGTTATGATCAGTCTGGATAAGAGTGTCAGCTGAATGCCTGAACTGTGACTGTAGATGCCATCAACAGATGATGGAGAGATCAAGCTTTTGACTATAGGTTTTTACTGGCCGCCATGTTAAACCCAGTTCAAACAATGACACAGAGGAACAAACAGACAGTTTAGCACACTCCTCTGAAGCAAATATAGATGGCAGAACTCAGATCAGTCATATCCACACTAAGGTCCTTTCAGCATTATTGCTGCGTTGTCGTGTTGCACACATGAAAGTCTGTGAGGAAATGAACCCGTTTTTCTGCAGATCCTTATTATATTTTCTGATATTTCATCTTCATATGTTTTAACTTCATGTACTACTTTGGAATTCAGTAACTGTGTAGAATTGTTGGACTTGACTTTACTTTCATGACAGTCAAGTGAATATGCTTTATTGTCTGGTTGATTATTATTGTTATTATCATTATAATTATTTATAATAATAATAATTAAGTAATCATAATTAAATAATATTATTATTAATACTTAATAATTCTTCTTCTTCTTCTTCTTCTTCTTCTTCTTCTTTATTATTTTCTCTCTCTCTCTCAGGGTGTCCTGGACAGGTTTTCTCAGATCCAGCCGAAGCTGATCTTCTCTGTCGCTGCCGTGGTCTACAACGGCAAAACCCACGACCACATGGAGAAGCTGACCACTGTCGTCAAAGGTTGGCATCCACATTTTGTTGGTTGACTCCCTTTTTATTATTTTCACTTGATTTCTGCTGATAGAATCCTATCAGTTCACACTGGGACTTGAGAAATACGTGTGGCGTTTTGTTTTGTCCTTTTTATGGTTCCAGTCTAAAAAAAACCCACCATCAAGTCTCCTCGAAGCCTCTTTTTACTCTTCAGACTCCAGCCCACTCTCTTGTTTTATTGAAGCTTCAATGTGTGTGTCTGTCTCTGTCTAGGTCTGCCTGACCTGAAGAAAGTGGTGGTAATTCCCTACGCTCGCTCCAAACACGACACCGACATCTCCAAGATCCCCAACAGGTGTGTTTGTGTGTCTGTGCATGGTTGGTACTAGAGGGGGAACTTCAGGTCAGTGACTAGTGCTGTACTGAGAGAGAGAGAGGTTCAATGGCCTAACAGGAATGACTAGCCAGGCTGATTCTTAGTAATGTAGTTTTATCAGATGTACTGTGACGTTCACATCCATATCTCTCCTCCTCTACTTCCTCTCTCTCTCTTTGTCCTTTTCCTCTCTGTTTGTTTGTCTCCGTCTCCCTCCATCTCCCCAGTGTGTATTTAGATGATTTCCTGGCATCGGGGCGTGGCGAGGGCGACCAGTTTCCTCAGCTGGAGTTTGAGCAGCTTCCCTTCAGCCATCCTCTGTTAATAATGTACTCCTCGGGCACCACGGGGTCTCCCAAATGCATGGTCCACTCTGCTGGGGTAAGAAACGCGTTGGCTAGCACATTGGTTTGTTCATTCTTTCACACCTGGGAGAGTGATGCAGATACCAAACGGGGATGAAAGAGACAGCAGATGTAACGTCGGTGCTTTCTCGCTGCCGTTGAAGAGACCGTTTGTATTTTGCTGTAGTTTAGATTTTTTGCTTCCTGTGGGTGGAGAACTGTACATACCTCACACCAGATTTAATCTCAGTTATGGCTGATGCTCTTCTCTAGTCTCTACTCTATTAAGAAGGAGTGTTACTGTTAGTTTTTGGGATGTTTTTGCCTTTATTTGATGGTAGACAGTCGAGAGAGACGAGACATATTGGGAGAGGGAGGGCATACTGAAGCATACTGACACACACATTTACACATAAGCACACACCAAGGTCCTCAGGGGACTCAGGGGAAGGGTTAGACAGACCACAGCTGTGACACACACACACGCACACGCACACGCACACACACACACACACACACACACACACACACACACACACACACACACACACACACACACACACACACACAGGTCACATCTGTTTGCAGAGCTCTCCTGGTGTGACCCCCATATACAGTTTGATTTTCAATGCACACACACACACACACACACACACACACACACACACACAGGCCTATGTGATGTTTTGTCAAATACGTCCACAAACACACAATTTGAAAGTTCATGTAATATTAATAGTACTAGACTCAAAATATTTAGTATTATAAAAAAAGATAAAAGATATTTAGGCTTCTAAAAGTGTCACAACCTTTTTAAGGATTCAAACCATCAGCAGGCAGACAAACTTTCACCAACAGCAAAACAAGAGTTTGTTTTTGATGCGGCCCATAAAGCATCATGATAGATGAGCTCATTAGAAAGAGATAGGCATTGTAGAAGTCTTCCTTCCTGCATTTGCCCTGCTGTTACTTACCACAGACAGTGACCATGGTAGAGTAGACTCACATTAGGACCTTGTAATGCTACAGTTTAGTTTAGACCTTTCCTTGTACCTTCTGCTAAATTACAGCACTAGGCAAAGCAAACCCCCTGTAATGTTTGTTTTTCTGTTCCTTTTTCCACCACAAGATGGCAGCAGTGCCCCACTAGTAGACATTAGAAAGGCTGTTGGTGAGCTACAGGTTTTGTTCCCCCCTGCCATCGATCACTAAGTCTGAGTGTGAGATGAATGTGACTAGTAAAGGGCCACTACACTTTCAAGACTGAAACACTCAACACTCAATACCGGTTAACACACACACACACACACACACACACACACACAAAAGAACACGTGCAACTTGTTCTCTCGCTCTCTCTCTCTCTCTCTCTCTCTCTCTCTCTCTCTCTCTCTCTCTCCATTCTCTCTCTCTTTCTCTGGTTTATTCTCTTTCAGACTCGTCATGTTTCATTCCCTGTCTTTCTTTCTCTCACTCTCGTTCTGTCTCTCTCACCTCACTTTCTATTCCCTCTCTCGCTCACTTCCTCCCTCCCTCCCTTTCTTTCCTATCCTTTCTTTCCCTCCTTCTCTTTCCCTAGCTTGTCCTTTCTTTCAGACTCTCTCTTCATGTTTCATTCCCTGTCTCTCTTTCTTCCTCTCTCTCTCTCTCTCTCTCTCTCTCTCTCTCTCTCTCTCTCTCTCTCTCTCCTCCTCTGTCTCCCCATCTCTCTCCCTGTCCAGTTGATAATTGGACGGTAAAGCGCTGGTGAAAACATCTCGTCGTGCGATGCTGGCAGTTCCTCTTTGGCTCCACCAATTAGCCCCGGCACCGCTGTGCTGTCTGCCTTGTTAGGACTCTGTTAACACGCTGTCAGCCGCGAGGTGGCACACAGCAAAAGGAACATGGCAGCTGAGCTATATGCACACACACACACACACACACACACACACACACACTCTCACGCACGCATAAAGGTACACACTACACCTGCTAACACATACACACCTGTGTATGCAGGCAGTGTACGTACACACACACACACACACACACACTCTGCACCCTCGATAATAACCTATCCAGTTATGATGGGTCAGTCGCTGTGTTTGACAACGAGCGGGAAAATATGCACTTAACACAGCTTGGCCTTTTGGTCAAGTGTGTGTGTGTGTGTGTGTGTGTGTGTGTGTGTGTGTGTGTGTATGTGTGTGTGTGTTGCTGAGACTTCCTGTGTGGTTCACTGACCCATACTCAGAACTGAGGAGGAACATTTTTAAAAGTGCATTAATTGGAAAGTCTTCATCTGCAGACTAGACCACCAGAGTTCTTCAGGGAGGATCTTTTATTAATTATTGATCATAATATTGATATTTATAGATTCTCTCTCTCTCTCTCTCTCTCTAGGGTACTCTCATCCAACACTTGAAAGAACACATTCTCCATGGCAACATGACCAGCAGTGATGTCATCATCTACTACACAACGGTAGGATCAGAACTGTGTTCAAAGTCTCATACCCTCAACTTACACTGAACATGTGACGTTCAGCCTCAAACTACAGCCGACACCACAGCAGTAGAGGAGGGAATCATTTTTGTATTGTTTAATAAAAACATATGTTCAGACACTAGAACACATAGAGACTGCTGAATCTGGTTTGGCTTGCATTTATCTGTGAGGTTTTTGTGAAGCGGTGTGAAGAAAAGAAATCCCCCAAATGTAAATGCCATGAGTGTGCAAGTCGCTTCATCACCAGTAGGTGGCGACATACACACACAAAGAAAAGAACGACGCACGCCAGAGAACTTTCCCACATCCTTGGAACACGGCATCACCGAGCGGTCGATGAAAACGATCAGGTGTCAGTTGTGACTTACTGCTGCTCGTTGAGGCAAAGCCAGCTGACGCCGTGTTGCCAGGATGTTGCAGAAAGCGAAAAATGTCTCCGGCATGTGTGATCCCACAAAACAGCCCTCATTTTCTACCTCCTTCAGACTTTCTCGACATCACATCCAGGAAAATTCTTAACCTGTCACACTAACTTCCCTCTTTCTTACATGAGGCCACACACTCCCATACATATAAACACACTTCACTTAGGTCTGTGTGGCACAATCTACAAAAGATAGAAAGTCATAGGAGAGTGGATTTCCGCTTGCTGCAAACCTGAATTGAGGATGAGGAGGGAAAAAAAAACCTCTTGATTTCACGGAGGCTTTCCTCTGTTTAGCAACATTACCTCCCTGCTGCACTGTTGTGATCTTCATTAAAGGCCTGGAGACAACCCAGCTGCCCCGAACCAAACACAGGCAGCTTTAAGACTTGGTCTGAATTCTCCACCTACTCCCCGTCTCATGGGGTACAAGTTCAAGTACAAGTTCAATACGGTGTGTGTGTGTGTGTGTGTGGGGGGGGGGGGGTATTTATTCATACGCTGGTCTCAAAGACACACAAACACACACACCCACACCTCGTCTAATGAGCAGCATTGAGCAGAGAAGGTCAGGTCTGTCGGTAAATATTAGTTATTTCTAGAAGATTTTGATGATAAATATGGACAAACACTGCATTTAGTGTTGATGATAACTGCCACCTTTTGAGGCCAGAATTTTGATTATATATTTGGGCGAGGTTGGGATTTGTGACACACACTTATGTGTTTAGGAATAAATAAAAAAAACACACACACACACACACACGCGCGATTTCTAAATTGACTCAGTCGAGGTTTGGCTTCATACAAAAACTAGCAGTTTGAAGATTTTGGTTTCAGCTCATTGTCAGTGGAGCCTCTCAACTGATTATATTGTGTGTACTTATACTGTATTTAATCAAGCTGTAATTGATTCATCTGCCTGCTTTATATAGAGTGGCAGCCATTTAGAAGAGCCTTATGCAGTCATCCTTCTTATATACCGAATTCATACTGCAGACAGTTCTTTCTTCAGTTGTATGCAGTAGGACCACGTTACTGTTAATGTTGTAACGCAAAATGTCTCAACCAACTAGAGAGCAGAAACATTCCTTGTGACTTTGAGGCTGAAAAGAAATCAAAACTTCACGTTTCCAAACAGCAGCAGTAAAAGTGGGACTCCTACAGTGACTGCAGGAGCTATCCGTTTTCATTTTACCAGATAAAGTGACTGTGTGTGTGTGTGTGTGTGTGTGTGTGTGTGTTTGTCTGTGTATGTGTGTGTATGTGGCCTCTGTCCTTAGACCGGCTGGATGATGTGGAACTGGTTGTTGTCAGCTCTAGCAGTGGGAGCCTCAGTAGTTTTATACGACGGTTCACCTCTAATGCCCACACCCAATGTACTGTGGAGCCTGGCCGACCAGCTAGGGTGAGTTGGTTCACACACACACACACATGCACACGCACACACACACACACACACACATACACACAGATGTGGTTTTATACATGTATGTGTTTGTGTGACCCAGATCAGACCAAAGGTACTCGCTGGAGTTTTCTGCTGTTTTGCTGGTTGTTTACTGATACTGCCTTTTGTTGTCAGCGGTTGTTACCCTGACCGTACTTTTAGCCTTTGGTATTAATGTTAATATGAAGGTAATTGGTCTTCACAACAACAGAAAAACAAGAAAACACACAGTCCATTCCCAATACACTCGTTCTTAACCTGAGGGTCTGGACCTTCATGGGGTTGCAAGATGATTCACGGAATCCGATTTTTCTTTTCTCAAACTCAAATGTGTATATATTCACAAATATTTGCGTATTTTTATTCTTTGTGATGAATGATAAATATTGTAGCCTCTAGACTTCTTCCCATCATCAATCAACTGAGCATAACAACCAGCACAGTAAGAGCAAGAGAGTTGTGCACCTCTTGTGTCGTGTCTTCCTCTTCCACGACGGATTTCTCCTCGTATGAACGTTGTTGAATGTTGAGAGAGTGACACCAAAAAGCCCCGACGTTTACCGTTGAATGATGCTTTCAATGTGACGCCGTCTACAATGGGCCAGTTATCCACGGGAATGAGAGTTAAAGTGTTTAGGGTGGGTTTTTCCTTCGGAGGGGATGAGACCGAGAAACACACAGCGAGAGGAATAGAAAAACAGAGGGAGGGGAGGGTTGGGAGTTGTTTTGTTTTTTAGCTTCCCCATTTAGCCACAGAATTGGTAATGTGTTTACCTAATTGACGACTCGCACAGACACACACACACACACACACACACACACACACACACACACACACACACACACAGCAGACACATGAATAAAGATGTGTGGTGATTATATCAGCGCGTTGGGAACTGAGACTCTGCAACTGATTATGCAATAAACATCAGTTATTACTGCTAATTTAACATGGAAGAGAGGAGCGGTGGGAGGAGGGGAGGGGAGGGGAGGGGAGGGGGAGTTTAAAGGGTATGAGAGGTAAGAGGAAGGTAGGAGAGAGGAGGAGACGGGGAAAGAACGATGGAGAGATATTGTAGAGGGTAAAAAGGAGAGGGAGAGGGAGCGTGTTTGGATGTATTTGTAACCTGTTCTGTATTTTGTTACACACACACACACACACACACACACACACACACACACACACACACACACACACACACACACACACACACACACAGCTAAAGAAATAGCGAAGAGCAATACAATCAGTAGAATCAGTCGATGATATGTCTGCTCTGCTGATCCATCATTGAACATTTGCCTTGCAACTCGATGAATCTACAGATGTCAGCTTCTGGCAAACGTTCGACTCGTTGAGGGAAACCATGTCAGGGAGGATTTTTTCATTTTGTAAATCGATGCCTGACAAAAGAACAGGAGAAGAGTTTTAAAACGTGACAAAAAACTATGTTGAACAGCGGGGATTAAGTTGGCGTCTAGACCGATGGAGCTGCTGCAGTGACTTCATCAGCAGGGTCCAATCACAGAGCCCGATGTTCAGGCGACTCACTGCATGTTACCGAAGGAACTCTCCGAGGGTTACATGTGTTGGATGGCGCAGTGCATATTGTGAACTTGATCAAAGCGAGGCCTCTCAAGAGTCGTCTTTTCTCTGTCTAATGCGAGGAGATCAATCTCAATGAGCTCAACATGAAAATTCAAGCCAACGATGAAAATCTTCTCATCTACCGACAAATTGCAAGTGTTCCAGTCCGACCTGGCCCTCTGGCGCGCTCATGCAGAACAGGGCGCGTGTTTCCCTTCGTCAGTGCACATTTAAACAGCGCACTGTGTGGCCTTTTTGTCCCAGCAGTTGAAAATCCTTGAGGAGGAGGTTTAACTTTTCCTTTCCTACTGTGTCTTATGTGCCGTGTGACTGGGTCCGTGACCCGTGGAGTTCATCTGCAATGGAAAGCTCAAAAGACATGCCACTGCAGGCACACGAGCAACTCACAGAACTAAGACCGCAGTTTGAAAAGGAAATTTGTGTGTGTGTGTGTGTGTGTGTGTGTGCTGTGCGTGCGTGTGTGTGTGTGTGTGACAGATGGAAAAAGGTTGCGAACCGCTGCTGTAAAGCACTTTGAATAAAATCATCCACCAAATGTCATATATGGTATATTGAGAAAATCTTCGTCTTGTATGGCCGTCAAACAGTCTCATAAGGAGGCAAAAACAAACACACCATGCGGTAAATATGTCACACCGCATGTTTACAAAAAAAATAAATGCGCACACACACACACACGCACACACACACACACACACACACCCCCTGAACCTCTTCATTGATTGCCATAAATGAGCTGCCCCACTCAGTCATTGTGTCCTATTCAGCTGAGCAGGCCATTTCAAGTCGGCAGGGTCAGCCTTCCCTTTAGCCTTTTGTTGTTGAGATTGATGGTGAGGTGGTGAGTTTGGATGGGCCTCGATGTAGGTGAAATGTCAGGATAGCGGAAGTGTCGGTGAGTAACGAGGTTGAGGGGCAGCAGAGGTTACTGTTGTTGTGGGTCGAATTCAGTGCAACATCTCTCTCTTGCTCTCTGTCTCTCTCATGGACGCAGATGTTAAACCTAATATTGATGTACAATTGTCTTAAGAGGGAGGAAAAACTAGGAAATGGTCAAGTATGTGTGTGTTTGTTCTGCTTCAATACCTTCCCAATGTTTTATCTTTTATTGTCCATGTTGAGATGGGAAAATCTGGGTGACTAAACTAAACAACTACTGTCGATATGCCATTGAGCAAGGCATGTAACCACAAACTGCTCCAGTGGAGGCCAACAATCGAATACTGTTGTACTGGGCAGCTTTCAGGCGTGAGTGTGTGTGTGTGTAGCTGTGTGAAGCAGGGCATTGATGAGCGTGTTCAGTCAACCTCCTCGGGTTAAATAAAGATAAATAAAAGTACTGAGGTCAGCAAAAGTGAGACTCTTCCAGGTAGTGACACAACACACACATTTTCGAGGTAGTGGAGATGGCATATTGCCTTCAGCAAGGAAAGGAATTGGCTACTGGGGGGGAAAATTGACACAGATAAGAGTGGACTACAAGACCAAAGGTGTCAAGAAAACAGTATTGTTACTGCTGATGTGCAGGGCAGGATCTTTGTTAGGCCCCAGACAACATTCATCAAATAGAGTACAATCTTCAAATGATGGTCTTTAACTATTGAAGCTGCAGGTAGAACACAAACAAGCTCATATTCAGCAGCATTTGGCTGGTAGGTGGTGGTCATTTCTTGCTCTGCTTGGCTGATTCACATCAACAACATATTGCTGCAGCCTTCAGAGCAGTAACTGTATTTGATAAGATAAATGCCCTTGTGTTTGCTTGTGCTTTAAACATCAACCACTGTTTTGCCCAAGAGAAAATGAAATAACAGAGGAGGACTAACGGAGGAGGAGAGGCGAAGAGGTTAAAATACTCACGCAAAGTTACCCAGGCAGAAGAAATCAATGTAGGGCCACTAAGACAGAAAGATGGATAGAAATGTTTAACTACGAGACGATTTTCTGAACCAATTAAGTGCTGATGTTGCCACCTCAGACATATTTTCCTGATCCCAGCGATGTGTGGAAAAGGCCTCTGGGAAAAGCTGACAAGAAATTCTTTTACACATGGATGTTGGACATTTTAATTGGGGCTAAATCTGTCAGAGTCCTGGCATGTCCACCAGCCATCAAATCATACCAGCATTGCCTTGAATCTTGTTACCGTAGTTAGCCGCATCAATATAATAACTATCTTTTGCTGTTAAGTTACACTGTCCCTCCAACCAACCTCAAGAATTGACATTTACAATCTTAAATTCTTTCCCCTGACTTGAGTTGAGTGTTTTCAAAGAAAATTGCTGTTGACTGGTTATTTTGCACAACATCCACTGATGCTTTGAAGAAGGGGAGAGCAAAAGAGGAGAGGGGAAAGAGTCTTGAGAGACCTTTGCCGGTTTGTCTCCATTTGTCGAGTAGTTTCTGTTCTTCACAGCGTGAAGCGAAGAGGTTGCTTGTTGAGGGGGAGGCCGTCTAACTGCCCTGGTAGCCATTGTAGAAGTCTCCTTTCATGCATTGATCCTGCATTACTACGGCAGGCAATTATTTTTCATAGAGTAGAACCAAATTGTAACACAAAACTCGAGTGTCTTGTTGGATTTTCGGGTTAAAATTCACCGACTAATGCATTGATGGTCAAGGATTACACCCACTAGAGCTTCACATGATTAAACATTAAATAATTATTGCCATTGTGAATGGTGGGTCACTGAAAAGATAACAACACAACACAACAACAATAATTGAGCGAGAAATAGCATTTATCTTCAGCTGATTAGAACAGAACCGTAACTCGATCAGGATCAACGTCAATCAAAAAGAGCGTTGGATAATAGAGAATCATCACGTAGAGGAACTCAGCGTCACTTTACCATGAAGAAGCTGAGGTGGGACCGTGGAAGGCCAGAGGGAGTAGATGACCATCTCTCTTGTCTGGAGATCTTCCGACCGAGTGTACGGGATGAATCCAAAACACAAATCTCCTCCTTTCCCTCCAAGTATGGAAATGCTCTCTTTTAGCTGATGCCAAGCAAAATTGTCAGTTATCCTCTTTCTCGAAGCAGATTCATGGCGTCTGCTGTCCCGTCCTGTCATCACAGGCACAGTTGTAGACACATGGCAGGACAACGGTCCCTCGAAATATCATCCTCGTCTTCATCCGGCCTTCACTTGAGACTCGAGCGCTCCTTCTACTCCTCTGTAAAACAGTTGTTTGCCAACCACACCCGCACTTTAATATGTATTATATGTATCCGTAACATTATAACGTCAATAAATCATCAACACAGTAATTTTGAGACGTCAGTATCGTTACCATGAACAAACAAGATCGGCAGATTTTACATTGTGTGCCACCGGTTCAGATTATGGCACAAGAC
The DNA here is from genome assembly GCA_034670385.1 of Hoplostethus mediterraneus. NCBI lineage: Eukaryota > Metazoa > Chordata > Actinopteri > Trachichthyiformes > Trachichthyidae > Hoplostethus > Hoplostethus mediterraneus. The sequence goes on from JAXDDW010000002.1 coordinate 16,720,576, forward strand.
GAGAGGAGAGGGCAAACAGAGCTACACCTTCCTGAGCTAATCGCAATGGCAGGTGGTGGAACAAGTAAAAGGCCGATGGGGGAAAATCACTTCCAACACGTTTATCCTGAAAGAGAAAACAAATGCACTAACAATACCACTGGCGTGAGGTCAACTCAGCTATAGTCTCATTTGATTGCAGTGATTATAACAAGGTATTGGAGTTAATTGTACATTTATATATTGATGTTTTAAAATACTACACGTAGCACCTTTTTAATATTTGCAAACCTTTAAAATTGTAGACTCTCAACCAACCAATCCTTTGTAGCCTCTGGCAGCTGAAAAAGAAAAGCTTCATTCAAACACTTTCTCGTCAAACAAAAGTGCCGGATTAGTTCAGCAAACATGCACAGGTCCTCCAGTGGTTCATCACAGACACACACACACACACACACACACACACACACACACACACACACACTGTACAGTGCTGTATTAACTTAATGACTGCTTGAAGGTGCTCTTGCTTCTGATTGGCTGTGAGTATCTCTTATTGACCTTGTAGCTTCCAGTCTCACTTCTCCCTTTAGACAGACACACACACACACACACACACACACACACACACACACACACACACACACACACACGCTTACACACCGGAACACACGTACACAGCTTCTTCTCCACCCTCCATCCTAAACATCCAGTTAGCGGCCACACCTGGCCACCTGCCTCCAATCAGAACAGAGCGACTGTTGCCATGGTAGCCGGCAACGAACAAACCCAGGTGCAGGTGGGGGGGCCGAGATGATGGAGAGGAACGTGTGTGTGTGTGCGCGCGCGTGTGTGTGTGTGTATGTGTGTTTCAGAAGGTTTTGAATAAATCTTTGTGTCTGAGTCTGCTTGTACTTTCACTTCCACTGTGTGTGAGTGAAGAATAGGCAGGTATGGACCACATCTATGAAACACATAGGCCAGTGTTTACCCTTATTGTTCCCCTACTGTGGTGTTGGGAAGCACAAAGCCATATAATGGGTAATGATCTTACCATGGTGAGCTGCCATGGTAAGACACTACATACAGGGGAAACACTGATGTGCACAACCTCCTTCTCACTATCTCTACCACCACCATCTGTCTCTGTGGCATCTTATGTTTAATGCCATCTTGAATCTTTTTTTTGAGGTGTAGTTATTTTATTAGCCTGTTTGGGTTTCATTGTCCCACCCACGCAGATTGTATTTCTTCTCTTTATCTTTGTCATTGCCGGTAAAACATCAAGAAGTTGGACTGAATATAGACTGACGAAGTGAAAGAGAAAAATACTGCGTTTTGCTCTGTTCTGATATTCTCCTTTGGCAAAGCAACAGTTGCTGAAAGATGAGACATGTTATTGGGCTAAGAATGGTGACACAAGGTGAGGGGTACGTTTGTGTGTGACCTCATTCCCTCTCAGATATTACTCGTCACGACCTTTGCCCTTTCACCCCATCTAACCATTCAACCCCGTCCTTCACCCCATCTACAATCTCTATTACGACTCATTGATCGGAACCTCTGAGAACCAATCACGACCTCCATCACTAACCAGTTCCTGGTTATTGACCAATTGAGCGTCAGTGATTTGTGTCTCAGATACAGTAGAGCCAGAGATTCGTTTGATAAACAGCTGTGACTACCATGGAGATAGGAGTTGATTTGATTGATTTGGTGTCAAAAGCAAACCAGGAAAAGAGAGGAAGACACAGACGGAGACAAAGACATGCACCCATTCACATAGGCAGACTTGAAAAGCTCTTTGTTTTAAAAATTTTTAAAAAAGGACAGGGGAACAAAGAAGTGACGTTTTGTCACTTTTGTCCACAAATTGTCCAACGGCTGTCATCTGTCGGGATGTCTTCCATTCACACGGAAGAAAACCCGTATATCCAAACTCATGTCGTCCCAGGATCGACGCATTCGAACGTCCTGTCGATAGATTCCTCTCTGAACCGTTTCCCTGTTGAACATCCTTTTTGTCCTCTTATGCTTGACTGATTGTTTTGTTATCCAGTTGGTCTATTTTTCCAGTCAGCTTGTTCTTTTCCTCTGGCTCTTTTGCATATCTGTCCAGGGAAGGTTGACTGAGCACACCTGCTCTTTTTCAGCAACATACAGTTACAACCTAATCCCTACTGCAGGCCCACCTCCACAATCGCTATCTAGTACAAGTGCTCTATGTTCCAGAGGTTTCCGGAAGCTACATTTTGGAGCATAGCTTCGTCCACCTTTCTAATACATTCCCTGAAAATATGGGGATGATTATTTCCCCCTGTCCTGAGTAATGAGTCATTAAAGTATTTCATTTTATGTTCCATTATCTAGTAGATAGTACCTGTTTCTGACCACTAGATGCCGCTGGTTCTCTTTTACATTCAGCACACACAAGTTGTAGTTGTGTTGTTGTCATTATTATTTTTCTTTTTTTTGCTCTTACATCCAGCATGGACACATTTTTTGCCCACCGGCCATTCACCAGATACTTTCACGATTTAACTAGCCAACTAGATTTTTAGAATATAAACTCAAGACCAGTCTTCGTCTGGTGGCCAGCAGTAGTTATCTAGATGCATTGTGTTGCTCACTGAATTTTGTTTGTGTTTATCTATGTGTCCATCCACTAACATCTTCACAGCTGTTCAAGATATAGCCATGAAACAAAATCCACAATGCCCAGTGCCGTTGTTGGAAATCGCACTTTTTACTGCATGTTTGCTGAATTACTGCTACACTTTTGCGACACTACACTCTCTTTTCAGTTGTCAGAAGTTGATATAGTAACTAGCTGTTTGGGAGACTTGGGTTTTGTTATAAAAATATGATCATTTGGTTCGTTCAAAAAAGTTGTGTGTGCAGCACTAATGCAGCCTGAAGGGGGGCTTCTACAATGGCTACCATAGTGGCTGGCAACGCTGCACTTTCCTCCACAATAAAAGGCAATGTCTCAAAGAAAAGAATGTCCTGCTGATCTTTTTACACTTGTACACTTTGTGAAGTGAATTTCTGTTTGTCTCTCTCTCCCCCAGCGTCACCATCTTTGGTACCGGGGCCAAGTGGCTCTCTGTGTTGGAAGAGAAGAACCTCAAACCCGGTGAGTAGTACACACACAAAAACATTTTCATACACACAAGTGCATAAAAACACACACGCTGCTCTCGGAGATTGGAATCTGAAACAAGAAGAGCAGATGGTCTTGCTAATGATTGTAGTAATGCTGTGTGAGTCTTAATGTCCTTTATGCCACTTACTGTGTGAATCTGATGAACCGTCTCCCCTGCGCTCTGGTGGTTGACACTGATTCAAATGGATATAAGTGCTGTTATAATAATCCATATGGGTCATGGACCGGTCCAACTCATTGAAATAGTCCCAAAGCTCCCTAGAGATAGACAGAAGTCCCTTTTTCAGATAGTTCTGCCAGCACTTATTGGCTGAAAAGTACTGATCTCTCTTTCCCACTCAGTTTGAGGTTGCCTTGCTCTTTTGTAAACATGTAGCACTCATAACTCAACATGACTCAAAACTCTTTTCCAAATTGTGAGGCTCCACTCCTCAATTCAGCATACACCCAATCCACCAAGACGCTCTTATTTTGATAATACTAGTTCTGCACTGCCACCCTCAGCGTATCTTGGGGAGGAGCTGACATTTTATTTATATAATAGCACCAGTCAAGCCTTTTCTCTTGTCTTCTCATCTCCTCACGTCTCCTCTCATCTTCCTCCTCATCCCCTCATCTCACCTCTCCATATTTCCTCTTCTCCATGTAAATCGGCAGTAATGGCTGATGTTGAGTAGTGAACTTCTCTTCTCTCCTCTCATCTCCTCTTCTCTAATTGTCTCCTTCTCCTTATCCACTCCCTTCCTTTCATCTCCTCCTCTTCTTTTGTCCTATTTCCCGTCTTGTCTCCTCTTCTTCTCCCCGCTCCATCCTTCTTCTCTCCCCTCCCTTTTTCTCCTCTCCACTCATCTCCTCACCTCACCCCCTTTCCTTTCCTCTTCCTAAATTAGCAGTAGCCTAATATATATGTGTGTGTGTGTGTGTGTGTGTGTGTGTGTGTGTGTAAACATTTTACCAATTCTGTGCACGAAAAGAAAACCCATCCTGTTCTTTCTCTCCGTCTCACCCACGTGATCCAGTTGGCATTGAGTGTGCTTGGATGCTTATTAGAGATAGTGAGAGAGGTGTGTGTGTGTGTGTGTGTGTGTGTGTGTGTGTGTGTGTGTGTGTGTGTGTGTGTGTGTGTGTGTGTGTGTGTGTGTGTGTGTGTGTGTGTGTGTGTGTGTGTGTGTGTGTGTGTGTGTGTGTGTGTGTGTGTGTGTGTGTGTGTGTGTGTGTAGCTCTAGGGTAGAGGTGGTTAGGGGAGCTTCTTTCCCGACTGCCCCAATGGAGAGGCCCTTTCTCTGGGCTGACATTTAGGGTGGACACCTGGAGGCATGGTGGGGGGGTACAATTCCCACTGTGTGTGTGTGGAGTTCGGGGTCGGTGGCTTGTGTGTGTGTGTCTGTGTGTGTGTGTGTCTGTGTGAGGTGGGCCATGTAAGCTGGTATGCTGTGTCACATCAGGGTGGCATACTGCCTTAACTGTGCACAGGTGTTGAAATTGTGAACTTTCTGTTGGCAGGAAAATACATGGATTTGTATTTACTTATATATGGAATGTTTTATACAATAAAATATTCTTTGAGTCATCTTATATCTCTCTCTCTCTCTCTCTCTCTCTCTCTCTCTCTCTCTCTCTCTCTCTCTCTCTCTCTCTCTCTCTCTCCCCCTCCCTCCCTTCCTCCCCAGCTGAAACACACAACCTCCAGTTCCTCCATACCATCCTGTCTACTGGTTCTCCTCTCAAACCCCAGAGCTACGAGTACGTCTACCGCTGCATCAAGAGCAACGTGCTGCTCGGCTCCATCTCAGGTACACACACACACGCGCACACACACACACATATTACACACACACACACACACACACAGAAAACAACAGATTCGACACAAGCACAAAAGCACTGACAATTTCACTCCTACATAAACACAAACTCAATCAGACAACTTGAAAAAGACAATAAACTGTATAGAGCTGTCCATTAGCCCCGCCACCCACAACTTAAACACACACACACACACACACACACACACACACACACACACACACACACACACACACACACACACACACACAGGCCTTCCCAGCTTATTGTTGCACTGACAGGGCAGTAGAATGCTTTCTGTCTCCCTGAGTGAATCCTGAAACACTTAACATTTAGCACAGACTGGGTGAATGACATATTACACACACACACACACACACACACACACACACACACACACACACACACACACACACACTGAACAGTACCTTGCAACATGACATATGCCCACACCACCAGAATGACACACACATACACATACACTGTGAGTGTGTGTGGGTGTGGCATACAGACACAAATGCACACACACACACACACGTTCACAGTGACTGGCAGGCAGAAGGGTTGGACAGTTGGCCACACACAAGCTTTCACTGAAATGTCAGCCACACGGCAGACGTCTGGAGGGGCACGGGGGGGGGAGAGAGAAGATGGACTCGTGTTTGTGAATCTGTGCTTGTGTGTTTTTCAATTGTTTTTTTTATTAAGTATAAAATCTGATATGGATTTTCCACTCGTCTCTGCACAGCCTGTGTACTTGTTTGTGTTTCTGCAGCGGTAGCCGTGGTAGGGAATCCCCCCTCGGTGCGTTAATCCTGAATCTATCCTGAGTTAATAGGTGCTGCACACAGGTCCTACCCAGTCAAAGGAAATTTAGTGTATTGAGACCAAGTTCATATGTTGTTAGGAGTCAAAATGGAGCTTTAGTTCAGCAAGCATGCCATGGAAAGGAGAACGTCTGTATGTGTGACTCATCGTTATTGTCTGTCTCTTTTTGCCTTTTTTCTGATTAACTGGACACTGGATGAAAAGTTGAATGTCACTGATTATTTTTGGAATTTTAAATAGATTTTTGAAGAATAAATTGTTGCGTGGTAATATTAGGTACATTAGGTAATATTAAAAAAATAACTGTCAGCGTAATAATCTGTGACATTTTCAGATAAAAATCGTCATCATAGCAGACAAACATAAGGAAGAGGGCGTCACAGTACTGGTGACACTGTTTGATTGACAGGTGATCTCTGGGAAGTGCAGTGCAGAAACAACGAGAGCTTAGCATCAAAGACCTCACCTAACCATCACCAGAATACAAACAAGTAAAAAAACAAAACTGGAAGGTTAGGGTAAGGGTAGAGTTTGATGGTTATGATTAGGTTTTGGAAATGAAGGCATCAGGGTTTCAAATGTGTATATGCATTTGTGCATATATATACACAAACACCCTGTATGTGTATGTGAGAAAGCGTGCATGTGTGTGTGTCCATGAATGCATGTTCTTCGGAGCAGCAGGTTTTGCTCAGTTTCCTCTTTGTCACCAAGGGCAACAGCAGGATCCAACCCTATTGGCTGCCCACCAACCTAACCTTGACCCCCAAGGTCAATATGCTGTGTGTGTGTGTGTGTGTGTGTGTGTCTGTATATATTTGTATGTGTGTGTGTGTGTGTGTGTGTGTTCTAAGGGTTTATCACAGCATATGTGACTGACTGGTGGTCACAGTGACATATGTGATGAGCCCCTGTGCCGATATCCCCCCTGTGTGTGTGTGTGTGTGTGTCTTTATGTGCACGTGTCCACAGATATGTGTGTGGGTTTATGTATGTACAATATATTGTGTGTGTGTGTGTGTGTGTGTGTGTGTGTGTGTGTGTGTGTGTGTGTGTGTGTGTGTGTGTGTGTGTGTGTGTGTGTGTGTGTGTGTGTGTAATCCCACCAGCAGGCCTCTCAGACCCCTGTCGTTCCTCGTTGGGGGATTTTAACACTTTCACTGCTGGAGTTCCTCCATCCCAATATACCTCCGTCTGACTGCCCATATGTCACTCCTCTCCTCTCTCCACACTCTTCTACTCTCATTTCATCCTCTTCTCTTTTCTTCTCTTTTCTTCTCCTCTCCCACTGCCATTTTCAACAGCAAATTTTTAAATTTTTCACAGGACAGTAAGGAAAGCCGTGAAAAACACCTTTTCTTTTTCATTTGCTTTGTAGAAGCGTTCCATATACAAACATAGCGTGTGTGTGTGTGTGTGTGTGTGTGTGTGTGTGTGCGAGTCGTGTATGTGTTTTTGTGTGTTTTATTATCTGTATGACTATTTTTCTCTGTTTTAGTGTGTGTGTGTGCGTATACGTACATCTACATTAACTGGGTGCCTCCTGTCTCAGTTGGTGGTTTGTTTTTGTAAGGGGTGGGGACATGCCACACACACACACACACACACACACACACACACACACACACACACACACACACACATGTCTCAAAGAGTGGGGATGTTCAAAGCACCCACATATACTCACACACACACACACACACACCTACACACATGAAAGCAGACTTGAATACACACACTGTCATATAGATTTTTCACTCCACTGTGTTCAGAATAGTCAGCCACTGCAAGAAGTGTGTGTGTGTGTGGGGTGGTGTGTGTGTGTGTGTGTGTGTGTGTGTGTGTACCCAAGTGAGTGTAATCATAAAATAATAGCGTGTGTGTGTGTGTGTGTCTGTGTGTGTGTGTTTAATCAGAAAGACAAAGTTTCCTCTTCCTCCTGGGAGCCAATTAAAGCTCAATAAAGAACCTGGCACAAAGAGAGAGAGAACGAGTGTAAAGCGGTGAAAGCGAGAGAAAGGAGAGCGAGAGAGAAGGAGGGAGCGATAAAAGGGCAAAGAGAGGTTGAGAGGAAGTGGATGGAGTGTGGGAAACAGAGGGAGGGAAAGATGATGCGACGGGAGGGTAGATGAATGGAACGTGTCAGTGGGTGATGACAAGGTGGATAGAGAAGAATGGATGGAGGCGGATGTGTGTGTGTTCATGACGGTTTTACCTCCTGGTCCCGTGTAACCCGATGGGTGAACCGGTGGTGTTGTTGTGAGGCCACAATTTTGACTTTGATGCCAATTAATTAAAAAAAAATTCGATACTACGATACCACGGCAAACGAGAGGAACCATCAAGCGCTGAACGACGGTCACTGAGATGCTTTCGCTCAGTTACGTTTCGCTCACGGCACCAGTTTAGTCAGCCGGTTTAGGCGGACCAGGATTCAGCAGTTTTTTTTCCTGACTGTTCAGACTGCTGACTGCTACAGTCTGGAGGCGTTGAAGCTTGAAGAACACATTTAGTGAAAGTATTGAACATTTAAAACCAATTAAACATTGAATTCAGTCTTCATAGTAGTATCAACATTGTGGTTATTGTGACAGGGCTACTGCCAGGGGTAGAGGTTTCCCTTTTGGGCCACCTGGACTAAAAATGTACACACTCATTGTAATGTAAAGCAAGTGAATGGTCTGTGTTATTCACCTCACTGGGACTCAAAGTGGGCATCAGACTAGATCCTTTGAAAACAAGCACTTCTCTGTTCTGAAGTGCTAGCTAGCAAGCAGGCTACCCAGCTAGCAAGCTAAGTACCAATTAGGCTAATTAGCAATCATTGCTGTGGTAGCAAATAGAGCCCAGTGAAGTGGCATGTTGTCTCTAACCTGGGGCTGCACCATGATGAAACCGTAATTATGTGGAGGGTTTTTCCACTTGTGCATCTTAGTTGAGGTGTTTCATTTTCTCTTTGTGTGTTTATTTCTGACTGAACACCTGGTTGTAATGTAATGGTCTCTCTCTCTCTCTCTCTCTCTCTCTCTCTCTCTCTCTCTCTCTCTCTCTCTCTCTCATTCTCTCTCTCTCTGCCCAGGTGGTACTGACATAGTTTCATGTTTCATGGGTCAGAACCCAACAGTACCAGTCTACCGGGGCGAGATCCAAACCCGAAACCTTGGCATGGCTGTAGAGGCCTGGAGCTGTGATGGTAAGTGTGTGTGTGTGCGTGCGTGTGTGTGCGTGTGCGTGTGTGTGTGTGCGTGTGTGTGTGTGTGTCCCCTCCCTCAAACCCAGTGAGATGCCCTCCAGCATGGCTTTTCATCCCCCCCAGCTACTTCAGAGGAGCCGCTCACTGCCCGCCAACAGTGGAAGACTAGTTGTACTCTTCCCTGGGTAAAAAGTTTTATCTACCCGGCAGTGTTCAAAGGCCACTACGTTATTCTCATTGATTGTGGTCTGCTGCTCCCCAGCTCCCTATCCCTGCTGCAGGGTGTATTTGCGCGTCTCCACCACCTCAAAGCAGAGTGGATCGAGGGATAATTTAAAGGCAGTTTTGTAGGGAGATCTTTGGATTATTTGGGTTGATCTCCAAGCCGGTAATACCGTCCTGAGGGAGGGGATGAAACCACACACCGAAGTGTATTTGTTTCCCTGTGTGTGAAATGTGTGTTGTTCCCGGAGTGTGTGAAATATTACCAGGTGAATATGTGTGATATGTATCTGAAAGGGATTTATGTGTAAGTAGGTTTGTGTGTCTTTTGTGGGTGTGTGGGCCCAGGTGTATGTATGTATTTGGTGCATCTGAAACTCCTAAATCTATTTTGTGTGTGTGTGTGTGTGTGTGTGTGTGTGTGTGTGTGTGTGTGTGTGTGTGTGTGTGTGTGTGTGTGTGTGTGTGTGTGTGTGTGTGTGTGTGTGTGTGTGTGTGTGTGTGTGTGTGTGTGTGTGTGTGTGTGTGGACAGGTAAGCCTGTATGGGGGGAGAGCGGAGAGCTAGTATGTTTGAAGCCAATTCCCTGCCAGCCTACACACTTTTGGAACGACGAGAACGGGAGCAAGTACCATAAAGCGTACTTTTCTACATATCCTGGTGAGTACACACACACACACACACACACACACACACGCAAGCACACAGAAATGCACACCCACACAAAATACTACAAATTCTTCATCTTTGTCTTCTTTTTTCTACTTCTGTTTCTCTTGTTGTTGAGAGGACTTATGCAATCCTCTGAATCCCTGCAGTCTCTAGGCTTTGTGCAATAAAATAAAATAGCATTCTGTGTGTTTACACCTTGTGAGTAAGGGTCATGAGAAGGAATTACTTTGGGGTTTTTTAATATTAGTTTTTATTGTGTTTTTATTCTAAACTATGTCTGCAAACCAAGGCCAATGATATTTTGCATTGTGTTTCTCTCGCTAGGTGTGTGGGCCCACGGAGACTACTGCAAGATCAACCCAAAGACCGGAGGCGTTGTCATGCAAGGCAGAAGGTCCGCTATTCTTCCATTCTGCTACTCACAGGAGAGCTCCTCCATGTTGACAAAAACTCATATTGTTCATTCATTTATTTATTTTCTGGATAATTCAATATGGAGTGCATAAACATTTGGCCAGGATTGCCACAGCACCAGAGCACCTTGTACTTACTTGGACGTACTTTGGAAGCTGTCTTATATATATTGATGTTGACGTAGCACCTTTAATGTGTCATGCATGCTTCTGTATTCTATCTCTATTATAATAACTTGTGTTTCTTTTGCAGCGATGGGACGTTGAACCCCAATGGAGTTCGCTTCGGCAGCTCCGAGATCTACAACATCGGTGAGCCTTGAACGTTACGTGTGGAGCAGGTTAGGGGTGTAAGGAAAGATGGAAAAGCGATGACAGCAGCATCTTTGTTGGCACAAATCAAATCATACATCTCCCTTCTGTTAATATTTTGCCACCCCACCGATATTTAATTACACTCACATTGAAGGATAAAGTTTCCTTGCTCGGTATAAAAGAGATCACACCACTAATGTGAGGATTTAGGTGACTAAATGTGTTTCTGTATTTAGTTAATGTTGATATTTTAACCACTAATTCATTATTTATCTCTCCGGTCTCCTCACCCTCTCCCTCTTCTCCTTTCTGCTGTCCTTACCTCTACTCTCCTCCTCTCCCTTTTCTTTTCCTCTCCATCTCTCCTCCTCTCATCTTCTTGCCTCTTCTCTGCTCTCCTTTCTCCCTGTTCTCCTCTTTCCTCTCGTTACCTCTCCTTTCCTCTCCGCTCTGCAGTGGAGGCGTTCGAGGAAGTGTGCGACAGTCTTTGTGTTCCCCAGTACAACGCCGATGGAGAAGAGAGGGTTATTTTGTTCCTAAAGATGGCCCCCGGTCAGCTCTTCTGTACAGAGTTGGTGCAGAAGATTAGAGGCGGCATCAGGAAAGCGCTGTCTGCTCGACACGTACCTGCCCTGCTGCTGGAGACCAGAGACATTCCTGTAAGAGCAATATAAATATCAAACACATGTGAAGAAACCTGGCAAATGATCGTGTCACAGAGGTCGCACCTTTTATGTTCCCTGTCCTTCCTCTTGCAGTACACCATCAGCGGTAAGAAGGTGGAGGTGGCTGTGAAGCAGGTGATCGCCGGAAGGGAGGTGACGCAACGAGGCGCTTTCTCCAACCCCGACGCGCTGGACCTCTACAAGAACATACCAGAACTGCAGAACTACTAGAGATGAGGAGCCACAGAGCAGGAGAGAGGACCTGCGAAAGGGAAACCAGCCGTCAAAGAATTCGGTTCAGTTTTTAATTTAGTCAACTTCTTTGATGCAGGGAGAGACATGGGACATGGGACATGGGACATGGGACTCAATTTTCATGGGCATCCTGAGGTTTGTACAAAAAAAAAAAAATAGCAACTCTATACATTAAAATCATACAACATGGATATGTAACTGCAGCAAGCTCGCTACAACCGGGGCCGCGGCAGACAGAAACACCGGTAAGGAGGGGAAAATCAACGGGTCGACGGGTCCGCTTTATTTACATCCCAGTATATTAACTCGGGTCTGGTCTTTCCAGGTGAAGCCGTTGAAATCGGTGGGGGAGGCAGACCTAGCATTAGCGCTTTGCTTTGGCTTGATAGTCTGATTGGTGTCAGAGAGTGGAGGAAGAGCAATCTCTCTCTCTCACTCTCTGCTTTCACCCTTGGGTTGGTTCTGAGTGGGTCCAAGACTGAAAAATACATGGGAGTATACAGATACACATACAGATACCTTTTGATAGCCATTGGATCGCCTCAGCTTCGTCTTGTATTGCCATATCATCGTTGTGTGGTATTTTACATCATGAAATGTATATAATATTTTTTGGGCCTGTGATATTGCAATATCTGTATAATTATGCATTTAAAGTAAACCCCAAATGGGTCGCAGGTTTGTTTCCAGTGTATGTTAATGGGTCAAGCGGTCTAGTTTGTTTAAGTCAACCTGGGGTTCAAAGGTAAAACTAGACTTAATTTAGCTCCCAGACTGAAAACATTTATGAATCCTTTACAAGACACATGCCCCAATCCTAACCCTAATTTGACCTTGTAACCCTTGATTCTGCTTCAATACGCCGACGACATCCAGGCATATGTTGATGTTATATCAGGAGTTATGTGAGTACACTTCAAGGGATGGTTTCAGTCGTCATATTGTCTTGGTCTAGTTTGCTTTGAAGATGAGAGACATGCATGAGTGTCCTGTCCACCTGTCTACAAACACCTTTTATTCGAGCTGTGTTCAGTAAGGCCTTACTTAAGCCACTATTTGCTGACATAAATTAAGGGTTTCAATGGAGAGTCCCCCTCCCCCCCACCCCATCCATACACCGACACACACACACAAACAGCTTGTGTTGAATGCAGCTCACCTTTAAGAGAAATCAGAAGTTTGTCAAGGGAACATTTTCCTTTGAAACAGCTTTACTGAAATACATGCCGAAGTACTAGTTATTTCTTGGGGAATATGTTTGCATCTTCTGGTTGACAACTGTCAAACATTTTATGAGTCCCAAAAGTTCCCCCTCCTGCATCTGACATTGTAGATTTATGTGCGTCCTCACCAGCAACTTGTTTTGCTGGTAGTAAACACGCAGCTTACTAGGGGAACACAGGTAGCTTTACTGAAAAAGCCTAAATCTAGGCCTAAATCTGTGAACTCACCAGCCAAACCAGTTGCTGAAAGCCCTTTCATTTTGTATGGCTGGAGAAACACCAGCTGATGTTCACCATACTCCTGCCGTTTCCACATCTGTTGCCACAGAAAAGTTGTCTGCAGCTGAACTTTTGGACATCATCGCCATCAGCTGCCAATCGTGTACTTGTGCTGAAACACCGCTGTCTCTACAGATAGATATCAGCTTCATGAATTCACAGACAGCAGTGCAGCGATGTTGTTGACAGCAATCTTGTGACTCCGTGTTTCCGGTGTACACATGCAGAATGATAAACGGTACGATAAACTTTGACACTGAGACATGATTTTAATTTTCTCCTCTCAGGCTATTTTACCTGATTAATTATTAGCCTAGAGGCTGTAAATATTCATTGGTTCACAAGAAATGTATTTATCACAAAGATTAAAAACCATGGTAGTACATTTTTTTCACATTTTTCAACACCCCAAAAATGATCTTGGACCTCTTGTGGTGTCTTGACACCCCAGGTTGAGAACCTTGGTGTCTGTGAGTGTGTATTTGTCTGTGTGTGCATGTGTGGAGGGGCATAGAAGCCAGTCATTTTGACAGACATCTACTTTAGAAATAAACTTGGCAGTTTTAAAACTCTCTGTAATCTTTTTAAGTGTGAACGCTCCGTCCTGCCAGTCAGACAAACTTCAAAAGAGAGAGTTGAGGAAGATCCAAACAGAAAAAGTGAGAACCGTATAGAGTCCAGTTCTTCAGTGTAAATGTTCAACTCATTTAGTCATTTTTCTTATTTATTTTTTAAACCCACCTTCAGTCACTCATACGTAATGACGTCTGGTTGAAAAGAGAAACACTTCAGGGGGGAAGAAAACTTATTTTGGCATCCTGTCAGTTTGCAGAAGAGAAGAGAGGGAGAAGAGAGAGAAATGGGGAGAGGATGCTAGAGACAGGCCGAAATGAAGGCGGGATGGGGGGTAAGACAGGGTGGGTGAGGTGAATGTATGATAGACAAATAAAAAGCTAGATAGTGTTTAGCCACATTCACAAATGAAATGCTAATCGATTGACGAACATGAATAGCAAGTGGGACACAGCTGACATGCAGTCTGTCTGTCGTATCATCCCAGTAGTTTCAAAACACAGACCAGAAAATGACTTTGGTAATGACTTGATTGTCTACTCAACCTGCCAGAGTTGGCGGTTAATTCACTCTCTGTGCAATCGGTTTGAAATGTAAATTGGAGCTGGGCAGCCTAATGGTAGACGGCTCATTCTCAGTTACTTTTTGATAGATTAAATTGCAACAATATTCTGGAAGAGTTTTTCTTTCCACATTCAAGAAAATTAATGTTACATTTACTGAATTGGAAGGCCATCAACCATACCTCCACACGGACAAGTGTATTGTGTTGGCTAGTCAGACTAGAAAATGCCATTTGACATGATTTACTCTCTACTTGGAAACACTTTACTTTAGATTTGTTGCACTACACTAGACTGCGTTTTCCTGACCGCAGGAACCTGAACCTTTCGGGCACTTTTGTCAGCAGGAACCTTGTTAGTTCCCCAAAAGGTTTGAGGTTGTTTTCCGACCGCACCAAAGTACCGGGGAGATCATGCATTGGTTTCATACGTCATTTAGGTACACAACGACCCCCCCCACAACAACAGCGCCGATTTCAACACAGCAAACCTGGACGAAGTTCAAGCAGCTGTAGTGTTGAGCCGGCACAAAATAAAAAGTTGGTCAATGTATAGAAATTGATCTATAATCGATCTGCGTCTTGTTATGTTCTAGGGAGATGTTCATCAAGTAGCAAGTTCATGAGCATTTCGTGAGGGGGTTCTTCAAGGAACCCTCTGGGGTTCAGCTACAGTTACAATCTCAAGAACCCAAAAAGGTTCCTTAAAGCCCTTTTACTTAGAGTAGAGAGCACATAAACAGCATGAATTTTCTTTGCCTCACTTCAGGCTCTGGTGACCTCACCAACCTCTCCTTGTTTACCTTTCTAGTCTGGAGGTAGGAAACCTTTCAACCTTCCTACTTGTCTGGAACATGCTATCATTCCTTCTGCTGCCCCCTTATCCTCAGATGAGTGCATGTATGTTTAAGCCCCCCCCTTGTTATATCTAAATTGAGTCCCACAGAGACTATCTGCTGAGAGGCTGCTCACAACATCAATAAAGAGCTTCCTTGCTTTTTTTTTTTTTTTTTCCTTCCTTGGATAGTTAGCAGTAGAGAGAGACAGGATTGATCGGGATGGAGAACATGCAACATCGGTCGGATTCAAAGCCAGAGCGGCGTGGTTATGTGGTCTGTGCCTTTGACCACTGAGCCACCAGGATGCCCTTGTTTCCTTGCACTTCTGAGTCGATGTCCTGCTGACAGTAGTGTAGGAGAGACCTGTTTAATCATGAAGTGAAAATGAAGCATGCTACCCACACACTGTCATATTTAAGTCTCTCAAATCAAAAGAATCCTCACTTTAGTCTCAAAGGAAACAGGATCACTACATGGGATTCAGGAGAAAGACGAGTGTTTTATTAATCTACAGGCTTTTATCCAGAGAGTTGGATGTTGGATTTGAACCAGCTCAGAGCACCGGGTGGACGGTGTTCAGTTCTAACCCTTGTTGGTGCCAAAGTATGAACAACTCCGCTCACCTGAGACAACATGAATCAAACGCTGCTAGACACATTCCTGGGAAAGTATTGTCATCAGTCGTTGGTTTTATTTTTTATTTTTTGTACCAAGAGACCATCCTTTGGAGAGAAAGATAGAAGGTTTAGGGACAAATGGTAATGTTTTCAATGTTTCAATTCATAGTTTGACTTGAGCAGGTAACGGACATTTCTTTAGCTTTTTTTGCTTTAATGTTATCTTATTGCTCTTCAGCAAATGTGTTCGTTACAGCAGAGTTTAATGTATGGATGGACATAATGTGCTGTCTGTCTAGGGTATGCCTAGTGAGTATGTATGGTCTTCATTATTAACAAGACAACCGGAGAGATTCTGTTCAGTAGCTGTTTAATGATGAAAATAAAGTGGCTTTAACAACCAAACTGCTTCATGTTGCCCTTCTAATTTCATGGCTTTTATTTCGCATTCACAGTCAGACCTCACCGTCGACAGTCCAGAAACTGTAACAGTAAGGCTTTCATATCCCTCTCTGGCAAATTATTTTCAATTTGTTTTATGTGGTCATTCAATTGAGTTTGACACTAGAAGCAACTAAATGGAAAAGAATCTCTATTTAGTCTTGTGTCAATGCAGAGTGGCCCAAATTGAGTCTAACAGATGGGTAAATAGCTCCCATACATTTTCAGACTTCTCTATTACTGCAGAGGGAAATGGATTTTGTGTCCTGGGGAATGACAATTGCCACTTTATAAGACATAAAGTTATGCTGTAATAGAGAGAAATCAGGCTGATATTGTCAGTCCTGTGGAAACAGTATATCCAAAAAGTCGGCGTTATATCCATTCTGCACACACTTGCAAACGGGGGTTGTGAGTTGGCATCGCTTTGTTTCTGAAGTCACAAGCCAGGAAGTCCAGTGGAGCTGCTCGGCAGCCAACTAGACAAGACTTTGTACTAGGAAGCTGTGAATGTATGTAATTGTGCCGGTGTGTTCATGGAGTTTCTATCAAGCTACCCTGCACCAAGTCAGATTCCATATGTGGTTTGTCCCTCTTTAGATGTCACATTTTATCTGAGCTGTTCGGGATAAGAGCATCGGCTAAATGGCTAACATGTTCATTGTAAACAGGTTAATAAAGGTTAAAAAGATGAAGAGGACACAGATGACAACAGCCCAAAATGCCAGATGTTGATGGAGCGATCCCCACTGTGTCTGGCTGGCATGATGGATAAGACATGCATGAGACAAATTGATGACTGTAACCTCTTCTCATGACAGGAAAATGGTCCAGTGTTTGTGGATTGAAGACGCTGATAGCGGATATTTTGTGCAGATTCAGTGTTTTGTTCCAGAACTCAAACAGCATTTATGCCATCATAACAAATGCATACTAAACGTTTGTGTTGGCAGCTCCTTGAAGCACCCCTCTACTGACTACACAGACATGAACAGGCTTTGGGAGTAAATCATTGGTTTACAAGGCAAGTGACAGCTGATTTCTACCAATCAAAATGCATCACTTGTGATACTGGAGGAGGACTTTAAGGGTGAGGGTGAGACTAGTTTGCTACACCACAGATCACAGATCACAATTACTGGTCATACACGTGCATACACACATACAGTGGTAACCTAGAGATTAGGCGAGTGACGGCAAAGTCAGCAGTTCAAATACTGGATCAGCTGGGCAGGGAAAGTGACCGAGAAATCCTCTCCCCTCCCTCACTAACTACTGCTGGGGTGCCCTCGAGCAAGGCACTTCAGGTGCTCACTGGCCGAGACCACAACACTGTGGTTGCTAAGTGTATGTGTAACTGTGTGACTGTGAAGGAGGGCATGTTGAAAAGGACAATGCATTTGTAGTCAGCCCTCCATAAATAAAAAATGCCCACATACTCACTCAACACGGAGACTATTAAACAACATAACATCAGATTTTTTTTAAACTTTTGTGGCACCATTTTTCTCCTGCATGAACAAGGAACAACCAGAGTCTAGGTGGTTTCTCCCTGTTTACACCAGAAGATCAGATTAGTACCACAAAGAGATAAGAGTCAGATTGTTTTTGCGCCTGTGTGAATCCATCCTGAAATGAAAACTCCATACTGTGATATTTCACTGATAAACATACAGCATACATAAAGCGCCGGTATTGATAACCCGTAAGGGTAATCAATCTTTCCTGCGATGACAGTGGAGAGCGCAGGACACCAGGTCACGGTTCAAACAGCACAGAGAATGCTAAACAATGCACGGCTACCATCCTGTGAAAACCTCCTGAGTTTCTATTGTAGCAACACAATAAATCAATGGTTTTTTAAGTCCCAAGAATCTGGTGTTCATGAAATCCACTCAAAATCTGTGGTAGTATTTTCTTATGAGGATGATCTGGATATACTGTGGCACAAGATACAGATGTAAAGTGGAGAATTCCCACTTTGCTGCTTCCTGAACTACTCCTCCATTTTGCTCCAGAGAGATTATTTGAAAAACTTGTGCAAAGATAGAAAGATTTTAAATTCCTGGATCACCAACATTACAAGCATCTCAATAGTAAGGAGTTGAAGGGCCAAATGACCCTGGAGAGATGATGTAAAGTGTTAGGATGAGCTTGAGGTTTGTGTTACCATACACTCATTTCTAACATTATAGAAAGAATCGCCCGCAGCACTCAAGCAGGATAGAGGCTAAATGCCTTAAGGAGGACTTCTGCTACTACTGCTCGACTTTTTAGGATTGGGGATTCAAATCAAGCACACCACAGCCTAGCTGACTACCTTCTGGCCACCAGCGTCCTTTAGTCTGAGTTACAAATTCCAACAATGTTTCAGGAGACATTTTTAGGGAAGCCGAATAACAAATGTAGGAACTTTATCACTGCCACCTGACAAGTGGCTGGCAGAGAGAAATCTCAGACTTAGGTTGAAAACATGAAGGTATTCCCATAAGGGCTCTCAAGTGAACAAAGTGTGAGGACTCACTCAGGCTGCTGGGTGTTTCACTCCAATTTTCAAGAGTTTGTCTTAAGTCCTGTCTGGGTGGGAGGAGTGGAGGAAGTCAGGTAATGTCATTTTCAGTGATTTTGAAGCAACATTATCTGATTATTACAGAGTACATGCCCCCACCGTAATTCTACTAATACTTTGTGCAACAATTAAAAAGTAAACTCCCATTTCGACTTGCTGTATATATTCACCAGAAAGTTGTGTGGGTTTTTTTTCCTGCTTTGTATTGAAAAGTGTGTGAAAAGTTCTAGGCGGGGAGAAATCTGTGACCCATTTCCCCAAAATAAATCTCTGTTCAGTATTTTTGGGGAATAATATGCCAATGAATTCATCCATGCAAATCGTTCTTTTAACTCACTGACGTGCGAATGTGCGACGCAAAGAGCCACATTACCCACAATGTCTTGTTCTAGTTATCGCGTCCGCCCAGGGCTCCAGGAGGACGCTTGGTCTTAAACTCCCCTCAAAGTGTAACAGTTCAAATCCTGAACTGTTACACTTTGTTCTCTTTTCACCTGTCAGAAGGTCAAAAGAATAGTCTGGTAACTAGTTGGCAGGGGTTTTAGGTTAAAATGTCATTTCTGTTCTACTTTACAACACTATTTTAAAAGGAGTAGGTGATGCAGCAAGGATAGATGCAGGATGGAGGGCTACCATGGCTACTAACGTTTTACTAATGCATGGAAGATACAGGGTAGGGGGCTTCTACCATGGCTACCACTGGAGTGATGCAAGACAGGTGCATCGCTATCATTGTGCAACTAATGTAGTTCTTAATAATGAAGTGTGCTTATTGAGTAATTGGGAGGATTTTGGTGGCTTGGGAAGTTTTCTTACTCCACAATATGGCTGTCACGCACACACACACACACACACACACACACACACACACACACACACACACACACACACACACACACACACACACACACACACACAGGTCCTGTCTCTTTCTTCACACAAGAAACTGTGAATGCACTTCATCTTCGCCGGCTCTGTGGCTGCTAACACAAATGAACACATTCGCATGGAAACAACACTCTCTGAGGTATCTAAATACTCCTCCTCCGTGTCTCTGTCTGCTTTCATCAAACCGGCAAAGAGAGACGGCGGGGG
This sequence comes from Hoplostethus mediterraneus, assembly GCA_034670385.1. NCBI lineage: Eukaryota > Metazoa > Chordata > Actinopteri > Trachichthyiformes > Trachichthyidae > Hoplostethus > Hoplostethus mediterraneus. The sequence continues at coordinate 16,740,287 of JAXDDW010000002.1, forward strand.
AACAAGAGAGGGAACGAGAGGGAAGAGGCAAAGAAAGCAAACAATATAATCAATGGGAGATGGATAAAGCAAGATGGCGCAAACGGGAAAAGAGAGAGAGAGAGAAGGAGAGGGTGAGAGCGAGAAGGGGGGAGAAGGTAAAGACAGCAAATGAGAGAGGGAGAGATGAATCATATTTGAAGCCACAAATATAAGCCAGACGGGCTGAATGCCATGAACTTTTTGATTTTTCTCCAATTCCTCCTGTCAATCTTATCGTTTATTTGTGGATTTGTTCAGCTGTAGCTGGATCCCTGCTTTGCTCACCCTCTCACCAGCTCTCTTTCCCCCTCTCCCCTTCTTACCTCTCACAGCTTGATTTGTGCTCTTCTGAGTGTATTGGATGTGTGTGTGTGTGTGTGTGTGTGTGTGTGTGTCTCCTCTCCAACTCTTGATGGGATTGTTGACTTTATTAGTGTGTCAGTTTTACTCCCTGAAATAAAACTCAGAGGCGGCAACACCCCGCTGACTGTGCGTATGGTGAGCGACTGATTGGTTCAAATTTACGAGGGAAGACGGCGGTCACACAGATTTGATGTCTGAGAGAGAGACAGAGAGAGAGAGAGAGAGAGAGAGAGAGGGAGACCATTACATTACAATCAGGTGTTCAGTTAACCTTCTTACCCACATGATGATTTATAATAATGTGACTGTGGAATCGGTCAGCATTCATAAATTGCTGTTTTAATATGCTGAAAATAGTAAAAGGTTCTTTGAAAGACCTTTGGGGCTTGTTGATATTGAAACCAAGATGGATGGTTGGACCCTACAGTGAGGGGGGTCCGGAGGCTCTGTTTCCTGGTTTTCATGATCTGGATCCACTTGTCCCCTGAGAGGGACGAGTCACTGCAAGTCAATACAAAGTCATTCTGAGTGATCACCTTTATCCTATGATGAAGCATCTCTATCCTGATGGGAGTGGTCTCTTCCAGGATGACACCTATGGGAGATTTTGGACCGAAGTGTTAGACAGCGCTCTCCGGTAAAACAAACCTGTATTTTGAGTTAGTTCATGAAATGTGGAAAAGGTTTCTCAAACACTGGGTTGCTCATGTCCTCAGCAGCACAGGCCCACGCTACACCTGGCATTAACATGCGTCCTCCAACATTGTGTCATATCGACGTTGTGTCTGGATGAGATTGAGCTCGTACACCTTGACATTAAAATGCATCTCCGGCGTGTACACGTTCCCGCCCAAAGCACAGATTACCATGCGTGACGTTTCCTCTCATAATAGTCACGTCTTGACATGGAGGACGTCGTCTACCGCTCGTTCCCCCGTCCACGAGAGAGAGTCCACACGACGTACATGAGCTGCTTTATTTGCAAGCACTTCTTGGTTGCATCCATGCACCAAAGTGTATATGTGGATTGGAGACTCGTCGCATTTACGCTTTATTTTTTGATGCAGCCAAATGTGTCTCTAAGCACCTCCAGAGCTGGTTTGGGTCATTGGTCTTCAGTGCATCTTGAGTGCATTCACATGTGGATTTTTGGGGATTTTTTGCAACACCCAGGATGCCACGTGCACACACACACACACACATACACACACACACAGCCAGACGTGTCCATTCAGCAGCAGCACCTCTCTATAAATTGTGAGTGCTTAACATGCAAGCCCTGTCCTATAACCTGCACAGTGGGGAAGCATTTACATTGGTAGAAGACTGGAGAAGATCTTTAAGATGGAAGAAGACAAGAAAGGAGAGAAGGGGGAAGAGAATAGTGAGAGAGGAACAGAGAGACATGAGAGAGTGGACGGCTATAATATCATCTCAGTTGATAAGACGATACTGCTGCTGTACTGCTTCCTTCAGACCAGTTGTGTTTGAGATATCACCTGACTCACGTTTGACGAAGGGACAGACAAACCCTGATCCATAGCCCCAACACCCCCCCATCGCCTCTCAATAAGAGCTAAGGGAAGCAGTAGAAAAGGTAGAGGGATATGGACAAAGATACAGAGACAAGGTTGACGAAATGGACCCTGGGACAGAGGGAGAGATGGTGAGAGATAAAAAATATAGTTTTGTTAAGTAAAGTAACTTGGAAAAAGTAGTTTGGAAAATCATATCTACACCTGCAATGTCATATAATACAAAATCACATGACTGTACAAATATCCCTGGTTGGATCTTAATAAAAATCCTATTTAATTTGAAATAAAGTGCAAAGAACATTCATGTGTTTGCAAAAGCCAAAATCCAACAGCTGTCTGCGGCAGACTACAGTCTGGACCTAAACCAAAACCAAACAACACAAAGTTGGTTCTTCAGAAGAAACTGGAAGGAACTTTAACTAAGTTACATCCGAGTGACAATTAAAGGAGAAAGTCATGAATAAAAAATAAAAGGATGAAAAAATGCATATGAAAATAGTTGATAGTTGCAGTAGTTAATTATCCCTCAAATGACAAAATTATATAATAAAACATTATAAACTACTAAAACCACTGTCCATTGAATATAGCTGCAGTACAACAAATCATTAACTAATCAAAGGAAGTGTAACTACTCACCAACACTGAGGAGGAGAAGATGGTAGATATGGCTTATTCTGGTCATGAGGATCCAGTCTCACATGGTCTGCATCCAGCTCAGCTTCCTTCACTGGCTGCTGATGATGAGTGTTTTTTTAAAATGTGGAATATCACCTTCTCTGGTAATATTCAAGCTTCTTGTTTTATTATTTCTGTCATATCTTTGGTGTTAAACGGTCCTTTCTCTGGTGTTATTGCACTTCCCGGCCAATACTGTTGATGAAGTTTGATTTTCTGTAGGTGGCGCTCTTTTCTTTGTCTGTTCATCCACGGTGGCTATCGCTGCTCATGCTAACTACCCAGTTCTTTATTCCAAATAAACTGCTGTTGCTGCTGCAGGAAAAGTAAAATGCATCACTTCCTGTGTGCCTGAGGATTTTTATTGGAAAGACCGACCAGACACAGAGGGGTTTAGAACAACAAATATAAAAGCTTTTATGGACTGGATATAGGTTGAATCACATTTTCAACCTGACAGATTATAAATAGCCAATGATAATAGCATATAAAAAGAATATGTGTAGATACTGATGTATAGTTATTTAAACACCTTGCAGTATGATGCTGTATCATGAGTCTTGTCTTGCCCATTGAGCTACAGAGGGAATGAATAAAATAAATAAAACCAAAAAGCATCTATAACTAATAAAGTAATGAAATACAACATCCCTGAGGCAGGAAGGTGACAGAGGTACTGAGGACAGCTGAGGTGACCTTGAGCAAGGCACTTTACTTCCAGTAGGTCTGTTGGAGCTGCCCAGGGGCCAATGGCAGAGGACTGTGGTTGTACTGTGTGTGTGTGTGTGTGTGTGTGTGTGTGTGTGTGTGTGTGTGTGTGTGTGTGTCCTATCTGTACAAGTTAAATACATGGAGAAAATTATGTTGATTTTTCCCACGGCTTGAGTCCGTTAGCCGACATTTGAATTGATTTATGTGTCCTTGGTTGCGCCTTCTCACACACACACACACACACACACACACATTGAGAAAAGCAACACTGAAAAACATGCGTATGTGCATGCATGTGCACACACAAACATGCACAATGTATTTCTCTTTCTCTGTTTATCAGGGTCGCTGGATTACACAGGGATAAAGTGTGTGTCCTAAACACACGTGTACACACTCACACAAACACCAAAAAACACAAACACACTTTATCAGGGTTGCTGGATTACACAGGGATAATGCTCAGCTCTGATATTGACCCACCGACTCAACACACACACACACACACACACACACACACACACCAACATGCGAACACAAGTGGATATAATAATGCATTCTATTCTATCCCACTCTGTCCTATCCTGGTCCATTCTGATGAATTCTGTTCTGACCTGCTTCAGGCTAAACTCACAATACATTACATTGCAGTCATTTAGCAGTGTTACGGCTAGATTCCCCCGAGTCAAGCCATAACATAAAAGAGACGGACAACAAAAGTAAGGTGCAAAAAGAAACTTTGATTTATTTAAATAGTATTCTAAATGTCCATGTCATGTATTAGGTGTAGGTAGAAGTGGATATGTAGGTCGTCAGTAACATGAATGTAAAATTAGGATAATGGAAAAAGAACAGCAAATGATGAGCACGGACATGGTGGGAATGAGCCTGGCTGCAAACCAAAAAGAAGTGCCACTGGCACATGCAGCAGCCACAGGTCAAAACAGGCTCTCCTTATATCAGGCCTCTCCCAGGTGTGTCCTATTGCATTGATTGCACCTGGGAGGGAGCAAGAGAGAGAGAGAAACAAGCAGACTGCTTTTATCCAAAGCGACTTACAATAAGTGTATTCAACATAGGTACAGAACTACTAGTCACCAGAAATCGTAAGTGCATTTCCTTCATAAACAAGCAACTAAGAGCAGAACCAGTGATAAGGTAGAAGTGCAATAAGTTAGCTACCTACTTTTTATTAAAATAAATGAGACAAATAAGTGAAGCATATAAGCAAGTGCTAAGGGGAAGGGTCAGGGTAGTGTTTCTAGAAGAGGAAGGGTCAGGGTAGTGTTTCTAGAAGAGGAAGGGTCAGGGTAGTGTTTCTAGAAGAGGAAGGGTCAGGGTAGTGTTTCTAGAAGAGGAAGGGTCAGGGTAGTGTTTCTAGAAGAGGAAGGGTCAGGGTATTGTTTCTTGAAGAGGAAGGGTCAGGGTAGTGTTTCTAGAAGAGGAAGGGTCAGGATAGTTTCTAGAAGAGGAAGGGTCAGGGTAGTGTTTCTAGAAGAGGAAGGGTCAGGGTAGTGTTTCTAGAAGAGGAAGGGTCAGGATAGTTTCTAGAAGAGGAAGGGTCGGGGTGGTGTTTCTAGAAGAGGAAGGGTCAGGGTAGTGTTTCTAGAAGAGGAGGGGTCAGGGTAGTGTTTCTTGAAGAGGAAGGGTCAGGGTAGTGTTTCTAGAAGAGGAAGGGTCAGGGTGGTGTTTCTAGAAGAGGAAGGGTCAGGGTAGTGTTTCTAGAAGAGGAAGGGTCAGGGTAGTGTTTCTAGAAGAGGAAGGGTCAGGGTAGTGTTTCTAGAAGAGGAAGGGTCAGGGTAGTGTTTCTAGAAGAGGAAGGGTCAGGGTAGTGTTTCTAGAAGAGGAAGGGTCAGGGTAGTGTTTTCAGCCTGCGGTGAAAGAGGGCCATGACTCTGCTGTCCTGACATCAATGGGGAGTTCATTCCACCACTGTGGGGTCAGAGGAGAGCTGTGACCTGAGCGACGGGGCAACCAGCCGCCTTGAGGCAGCAGAGCGAAGTGGTCGGGCGGGGGTGTAAGGCTTGACCATAGCCTGGAGGTAAGAAGGAGCTGTTCCTTTCACTGCCCTGTAGGCTAGCACCAGGGTCTTGAACTGGATGAGCTGCTACAGGGAGCCAGTGTAGAGAACGGAGAAGGGTAGTTGTGTGGGAGAACTCGGGACGGTTGAACACCAATCTGCCAGTCTCCACTTGTGTGTCAGAGGGGGCAAATGACAAGAACAGCTAGGTGTCATCGGCGTAGCAGTGGAAGGAAAAGTCATGGGAGTGGATAACAGAACCAAGAGATGTTGAGGGTAGAGGGAAAAAAACGTAACTTTAATTAGCTGGTTCATTGAAATCTCTGTTAGGCCCAAAGGCAATGCCTTGAGTTCAGGAAGCTACAGATGTAGCCGTTGTATTAATCCCACTTCTTACTGCCTGCTTGCTGAAGTACCTACCTACCTACCTACCTGTACTGCTCCTTTGCTCCTATTTATTCTGCAGTTCATTCTTGAATGTTATACTGTAGAACCTAGATTAGCATCACAACACAAAACCATAATGTCTATCAGCCAGCTAGTCAGTATGCCATACCTTGTAAATCCCGACGGCTGAAAAGAAAGCAACACTTGATTTTCAACAATACTTCCTCTTGGGCATGGAGCCAACGTGCTGCAGCAGTTCAGCGAGCATGTAATAAAAAGTGAGAATTTCTACAATGGCTACATCTGTAGTCCAGAGAGGGAAGAAGGAGCGGGTGTTTGAAAATTAACCGGCAAAAAAAACCCATCAAGTGTGCGTGCATGTGTGTGTGCCTGTATACGGCTGTGAGTGTACGTTTGCATCGAGGGGGGTGGCGTCCACATTCGGTCGCATACTGAGCTGAGCAGAATGTGCATATTTGCATGAAATTGCAGTGGAGGCAGCGGCAATGAGAAACATGATTTTTCACGGGCTTGCTTGGGCTCGGACCAGCATGCAAAATGCAGATACGGCAAAAAAACATTACCCACTGAGGCATGCAATTCATATTTGCATGCACTCCTGTGCTTTTTATGAGAATCTTTATGTAGCGAACACATTTAGACTCCCGCTGTTTGTCTAGATCCTGCTCTCTCACCTCATTCTCCATTTCCATTCGTTCTATCTCTATCTTTGGCTCTCTCTCTGAACTCTCTTCTCTCCTTTTCCCCTTTCATTGTCTCTCTCCTCCGTCTCTCTTTCTCTCTCCTCTATCCCATTTTTATCTCTTCTCAGTGGTTCACCAGGACGTTATAAAGGTACCTGTGAAATATGCTTTGTAAAAAAAGAAAAAGAGTCAATCGAACGAATGTTTACTCAGGGATGAAAAGGCCAGCCAGTTAAAGAGATTCCTGCTGCAAGGTGTGATGTATTGATAACCCATAACTTTGTGAGTTTGATTTATTTAGGAAGTCCTGACAATGAAGAGACGTCATTCTTATCTCAGCACTTCTTGATTGTATAGCCGAACAAATTTCTCTGTATCAGCATCAACATTTTCTTGTCCTTGTAATCTGGGCAGTAACAGGAAAGACTACTATCAATATTTAAGTGGCCAACTAGATATTTAGACTAGAACAGGACCTCGAAATGATGGTTGTGTTTGTGTTAAACTGGCCAGTAGGACAAACTTAACCTGCCACAGACAAAATTGACTTGATGATTTGGTTGGTAGAAGGTGGTAGTTTCCCACCTGGATCATTTTTTTTCTTCACAAAATAGTATTAAATCAGCTTTCTAGCTTTGCACATAGTGACTGGACTTCAAAAGGCACAAAAAAAGCATCACTGATCTTCACATCATTGGTATGTCTCAGGAAGACCCAGCAGGTCTTTAATGTTGTAACAAGCCACTCCTTGTATCTTCTGTCAGAAAAGAGAGATAAACACTTTCTCCTTCTTGGTGAAGGAGAAAAATGCAGCAGTAGTTCAGCAAGCATGCTGTATAAACTTCTATAAAGGCTGCTATATATGAATCCAGGCTCTTATTGTTCTCAATGAGGTGCAGATTAGAGCTTCACAATGAGAAATGTTGGCTTCACCAAGTCTCTCTCTGTCACATTTTCCCTGAATGGGAAGGAGGGCAAACATGCACAAACACATGCAACTGTACATGCGAGTAAATACATGCTCAAAAACACACACAAACACACTGCAGCACCTTGAGAAGATTGCTTTTCTCATAGATGTAAGGGCAGAGTGTGTAACATTAGTGTGTAACTAATCAGTGTGTGTGTATGTGCTTGCATGTGTTTGTGTAATCCAGCCTGGATAACACTGATAAGGTGATCTGTGATCTCCCTGAGAGAAAATAGCTGACTGTAGGAATTTAAGTTTCTCTATAAGCCACAGGAAGACCAGCATCGTTGTGTGTGTGTGTGTGTGTGTGTGTGTGTGTGTGTGTGTGTGTGTGTGTGTGTGTGTGTGTGTGTGTGTGTGTGTGTGTGTGTGTGTGTGTGTGTGTGTGTGTGTGTGTGTGTGCACCAGCTAAGCTTGCAACATAATACAGTTTTGTCTCATACTTGTGATTCCTTTGTGCTGGTAAAACCACGCATGGCCTGTGTGTGTACATGTGTATGCATGATATCTAAGGCCCTATAAGAGACTAACAAAGCGGTGGCCTGGGCATCAGTCCTATGATTCCTTTAAACCAGTTTGTGTTTGCATGTGTGTGTGTGTGCTTGTTGGCGTGTGCTTGTGTGTTTGTAAAATAATCGTAAAATAATAATAAAATGGCAGATAAGATCAAGAAATTGCTGTAATCACCATTTCAATCACTAAATTTATTTTTCTTTTGATTTTGTTTTTCTTATTGTGCTTTGCTTGAATGTATGTTAAGCAAAATCACAAAAAGAAAAAAAAGTTGATCACAAAAAAAAAGAGTTTGTAAAATAATTAGAATTAAGATGTCATTTATCTGCTGCTTTTAGTACTTTTGGGTTGCCTGAGGCCTGTGAGTGTGAAAAACCTAGCATCAGCTAAGCGTGTACTGTGTAGTGTACTGATATAATTTGGATAGAAATACTGCAGCATCTGTTATGTGGTACATCAACTAATCCAGGCAGCACCCAGTCTGACCATGCTGCTGTCCTGGCGTGGAGCGTCAGATGAGTCACACCCACTTCTCTCTGGGACCTGCATCTCGTTTTGGTGCATGACTGAACGTGCAAACTTAGAAGAGTTTGTTCTCATGGTTCAAGACCTTCTTAGGAGGTCAGCAGTAGTCAGAAACCCTCTATATTAGCTCCTGCTTGAGCTATAGAAGGGGTCGACTCTGAACCAATGTGCACACATGCCTGATTAAACTGATATTGACCTGCTGTTGGCATCCTTGGCTTTTTATTGGCTGAAGGCTGCTGCAGCTTACGGCTTTGAGACTGATTGAGTTCCAAAACCTTGAGTCCAGTTTTAAGGCCCTATTATAGTTTTTCTATAATAGGAGCAAGACTGTATAGGAGACCGGAGAAAAGTGTGTGTGTGTGTTTGTGTGTGTGTGTGTGCTTCTTTGTCCGTGTGTGTTAATGTGCTGTAAATGCATGCTGTGTAATCCTGTGATTCCTTTCCGCCTGGAGAGTAGAACGCTGTGTGTGTGTGTGTGTGTGTGTGTGTGTGTGTGTGTGTGTGTGTGTGTGTGTGTGTGTGTGTGTGTGTGTGTGTGTGTGTGTGTGTGTGTGTGTGTGTGTGTGTGTGTGTGTGTGTGTGTGTGTGTCGTAAAGTCATGAATGGTTTTACTCTCATCTGCTCATCCCGTTTCTCTCCAGAAAACATCTGTTTGAAAAGACAAAAGACAAACCAAACAAAGAAAAACGTGGTTTTATGGATCCTGGTGGAATTTCAATGTTTAGTCTTTCTGTTCAGGTGGGCGGGGCGGGCCAGGCGCAGTTTTACTACAACATAAACTGTAACTATAGTATTTAAAAAGGCAATAACCCACAACATTTTCATATGAATAAATGTCTCTACTCTCTATCGCTGATTGAAGGAACACTGTAGTGATTTAAAGTTAAGTTCATGAACTTTTACATTTGCTGTTCTGAACACCCACAGGAAAGAGATCTCATATTTCTACCTTTTATGTCTCCTACATGAAACTAAAGGCATTTTCTCTGAAATAAGTGTAATTTAACTCTCCTGAATATGAAACCATGAGATTAGAGAAAGACCTCAAAGAAAACTCAATACAGCTGCATTTTCCCATTGAAGCCACGGGGGCCAGCAGCCATACAGTAGGAGCTTATTACCATGATGCATCACATGTTAGCATCTTCACATTGATCTCATAAAGAATCCCTTCTCTCTCTCGGTTATCTCCTGCTGGCTCCTGAGGGGGTTTTAGGAGAAACATTTCACATGACGGTGATGACAAAATGATACAAAACTGAGATCTCCCCTGTTTCTTGGGAGATGAAGAAAACCCGACTGTGCAAAAGACTTTTCCTCTGGGTGTTTAGGTCTACTGGCACACAGGAAACCTGCCTTTCATGTTTCTGGCAGCAGCAACAACAACGGTTTGTTTGGGATCAATAGAAGAACTGGGTAGTTAGCATGAGCAGCGATAGCCACCGCGGCTGAACAGGCAGAGAGGCTTTTACAATGGCTTCAATCAGCCTTTCACTGTAACTGCTCACCATAGTAATACTGTGAAAATATTCAGTTAGTGATAAATAAATATGAAATACGAAATATGAAGTAATAAAATATGAAACAGAAATACAAATGTAGCCATTGTAGAAGCTCGCTTTTTAGTTACTAGTTGGTTCTCACACACACACACACACACACACACACACACACACACACACACACACACACACACACACACACACACACACACACACACACACACACCTGTACTCTCTCTCTCCCACACACAGACTACTGTAGCTAACAATCACCTTTATTGCAGCTTTCAGGTTCTTGTGAATTGGGAGGGTGGATCGTTATTGGGAGTCTAAATGTGGCGCCGATATTAATCTGCTTTATATAACTCATAATGGTTTCACTGTGGGAAGATCCTCACCTCGGCGCGTTGGACCGGCCCCCGGATCGATCACATTTTCATCTAAGATATTAAAGAGCGCTAAAACACCTTCACCTGGGAGTGTGTTTCCCCGTCTTAATCAGTCTCTCCGGGGAGCCCAGATATCTTCGTGGACCTTTAACATCTTTGCCGGTGCTAATAAGTGTGCTGCTGGAGGCATCTTATTAAAGGCTGAGCAAATTGGCTGGCGAACAAGATCACTGGTATTGATTCAGGACCGGTTCTGAGCGAGATCTCACCATCGTCACCACTAAACCTAAAGACTGTTGTGATAGTGGGGAACAGCAGTATTGACGCTGCTATGTAACAGGTCCTGTGTAAAGCCTTTCTAATCTGTGTGAACTGAAAAAAACTGTATGGACTGGAATAATCAGATTTTTCGTATTCCAATCTGGACTACATGGATATTTGGTACAAAAGCTGATCCTGAGACCAACATGCAACTTGAGTTTGAACGCTCCAATCCAAATTAGTCAGCGCTGCCGTGACAACAATAACCTTGGCAGCCGTAGCAGCTTCAAGATTTCAAGATTCAAGATTCAAGTACTTTATTTGTCACATACACACACGGGGTGTGCAGTGAAATGAAAAAGTGATAATGCTCAACGGGAATGTGCAAAAGGGCAACAGTTCACAGTATTTACAGTAAAAAAAAAGCAACACAATATTCACAGTATTACAGTAATTACAGTAAGAGCTCTTATATAAAAAAACAACACAATATATACAGTAAGAGCACTTTGGAAATGACGAGCCGGCGTTAGCACGGACAACAATGAGACGCAACAGTGGAAAGAAAGCGAGATACAGGCGTGACTCAAAACATATTGCGACCGAAATGTGTTTGAAACAGGTGGGAGATCCATTTAGGTGCAAAAGCAGATGCGTGTCTGAATTACATCCTTGAGTGGTTATTATCCAAAAAAAAAAAATCAGATGTGAGCAGCAATTCAGAAGTGAGCATGAAGGCCTGTGGCGTGACTGTAGCCGTAGTGTATTTGTCTGTCTCTGCCTCTCTCTCTTTTTATCAGCCTGTCTCTACCTGCCTCCCTCACACACACACACACACACACACACACAGCCCCCTCCCTCCTTCTCAGTGACCTGCTGTGAATTTATCCTTAGCCTCCTCTATCTGGGATTATGCTGAAGGCTGTCCACTCTGTTCGGCCGCTTTAAAACCCGGACACAGGAAGAGCTTTAATTGGCCCAGAAATAGCCATGGAGACTAGGCTGGATCTAGAGGGGCGAGGAAAGGAGGAGGAGGGTTTGGAGGAGGAGGAGGAAGGTAGGATTTAAGGTTTTCCAGGATTTTAATGTTTAACACTGATGTTCCCAGTGCCGAGTTGGGTTGGGTTGAATTAAGTTCCCCTTTCTTTCTCATGTCACATCAAACTGCACACTGAATACAGTTAATATTATTGCAGAATATTGCATTGCTCAGTAACTGAAAATAAACACTAACTGAAGTTTTATTCCATAAATAATGAATCCATAAATACCAAAACTAAGTGGGATGCTGTGTGTCTGATCAGTATGAGAGTGAGGTGATGCATGAGTGAAAGATTTGTATGTGGCGTGTTGGACGTGTCGAGAACCAAATAAGACCTAAACAAAAACCCAATCTAAATCAGCCCCATGCCAAGAGTCAGGTGAGAGAGAGAAAGACCCAGCGGCATCATGGGCTTTATAGGCCTGTCCACAGGTGTCATCAATTTAATGATCGGGACTGCTGCTGCTGCCGCCTCACTCCATTGGGCTGATCTGAAACGATGCAAAACACAGAGAGGCAGCAGGGAAAAGCAGAGACACAACTAAGGAAAGGCAGGGCCGTGACAAGAAACATACTAGACTGTGAGGTGTGGGCTGGTTATCCCTGCATCTGGCCAATTAAGGCCGATTGCAGCCGGGAACCTTTTAACCCGTGGTAAGGCTGGAAGAGAGAACGACGAGTGAGTCGAAGTTTGGAGCTGAGAGTGAGTGGGACCAGCAGCGGCGACCGAAGGGGAGTAGACCTGAAAGATCTGGCCAGTTGCGCTGGAGCTGCAAATCAAATTTTCTGACTATTAATTGTTAAGGTAAAATAAAACCGACTTTGAGATGAAGTGAAATATTGAAAACTCCTGCTATTTCATGGATCCGTTTTCAGTGTATCAATGCACATGAAATGGGTGAACCCCTTGTTTATGAAAAGCACCCGGAGAAGGCAGTTTGCCATTGCAGTTTTTTTTAGGCCACAGGCTGTGTCTGTGAGCACAGCATCACAGTCTACTTTTTCGATTTGGCATCCATCCGATCCACCAAGCAACACTTACTTCAATAAAAGTGTTTGCTCCCTGGCTGACTCACTGACTACATGGCTGATTGACTGACTGGCGAGGTCTTGGAAAAACTGGCTGTCTGACTGACTGATTGAATAACACACTGTCTGATTAGCTACCTGGCTGATAGAATAATCACATATAATCTTGTTGTCAATTATCCAATCACGTCCCATCAGCCCATTAATCAAGTAATTTATCTGTTCCACACAAGCTGACAAACTATGTGCATCTAATTGATGACAGAAACGCTACCTGGAGCCCCTTAACAAAGACTGATGAACGCAGGCATGCATACAACACACACACACACACACACACACACACACACACACACACACACACACACACACACACACACACACACAGACACACACACACAGACACAACCTCTCTCAGTATGTAGACCATGTACGATCACAGCATCAGTGGTTTAGCAAGTATGCTGCAAGACTTAATGATAACAACAAATAATCAATAATAAAGTATCACCATTAATCAACATTGAACTGTCCAGCTGTAGCAGCTCTTGTTGTATAAAACCCTTGAGAGGTTCTTCAATCAATACTAATTAATACTAGAAGGGTTAATACTAGCAGGTTTAATACTAGAAGGTTTAATACTAGCAGGTTTAATACTAGAAGGTTCAATACTAGAAGGGTTAATACTAGCAGGTTTAATACTAGAAGGTTTAATACTAGCAGGTTTAATACTAGAAGGTTCAATACTAGAAGGTTTAATACTAGCAGGTTTAATACTAGAAGGTTTAATACTAGAAGGTTTAATACTAGAAGGTTCAATACTAGAAGGTTCAATACTAGAAGGTTCAATACTAGCAGGTTTAATACTAGAAGGTTCAATACTAGAAGGTTCAATACTAGAAGGTTCAATACTAGCAGGTTTAATACTAGAAGGTTCAATACTAGCAGGTTCAATACTAGAAGGTTTAATACTAGAAGGTTTAATACTAGAAGGTTCAATACTAGAAGGTTCAATACTAGCAGGTTCAGTACTAGAAGGTTTAATACTAGAAGGTTCAATACTAGCAGGTTCAATACTAGAAGGTTTAATACTAGCAGGTTTAATACTAGAAGGTTCAATACTAGAAGGTTTAATACTGGAAGGTTTAATACTAGAAGGTTTAATACTAGAAGGTTCAATACTAGAAGGTTTAATACTAGAAGGTTCAATACTAGAAGGTTTAATACTAGAAGGTTCAATACTAGAAGGTTCAATACTAGAAGGTTTAATACTGGAAGGTTTAATACTAGCAGGTTTAATAACTAGGTTTCGGCTCTTTGGCAGGTTACCCACCGTTGTTTTGAGGTCATATTCTATTGTTAAGCTGCATGGTAAAGTAGTGGAAGTGGCTGGTGAATCGTGTCCAACAATTATGACCCCTGACAGCAAATCAAATCCCATTTGACTCATTTCATAAATTGCAGGGCAGTGAAAATGTTAGGTTTTTTTTGTTGTTGATTTGTGACTAGCTGGCTGATTGGAGACCCACGGTAATGTGCCTCGGTGGGAAAATTGTCTCGTAGCATGGCAACAACACAATACATAATCACAGTAAATAGGTAACATACAGAGACGTGCACAACACACTGAAATGACCGGCGGAGTGCTCTATTTGTCATCATCATCAACATCATCGTCATCATCATCTTCCTCCGCTTATCCGGGGTCGGGTCGCGGAGGCAGCAGTTCCAGCAGAGAGCCCCAGACTTCCCTTTCCCTGGCCACGTCCGCCAGCTCTGCCCCGGGGATCCCAAGACGTAATCAGGCCACCCGGTCCTCGGTCTGCCCCGGGGCCTCCTCCTCCCCGTTGGACATGCCTGGAACACCTCTCCAGGGAGGCGCCCAGCAGGCATCCTGACCAGAAGCCCGAACCACCTCGACTGACTCCTTATCGACGCAAAAGGAGCAGCGGCTCTACTCCGAGTCTCTCCCGGATGACTGAACTTCTCACCTTATCTCTAAGGGAGACGCCAGCCACCCTCCTGAGGAAACTCATTTCAGCCGCTTGTATTCTGGATCTCGTTCTTTCGGTCATGACCCATCCTCCCTCGTGACCATAGGTGACCTCGAAACCGCTCCTGCCGCTCCGATCCTCCGGCCAATCTCCCGCTCTATAGTCCCCTCACTCGTGAACAAGACCCCCAGATACTTAAACTCCTTCATCCTTCACTTGGGGTAAGGACTCATTCCCTACCCGGAGTGGGCAGTCCACCGGTTCCCTGCTGAGAACCATGGCCTCGGACTTGGAGGTGCCGATGCTCATCCCAGCTGCGAACCTGTCCAGCCACAGCCCTGTTTGCTCTATTTGTGTTTCTGTTTAATCTACTGTGTTGTGTTACGCTGGGCTGATTCTCTACTTGACGCAGAAACACAAGTACCCTCGGCCTCCCCGTGGTACTTCACCACACTACACTATACTACACACGCACGCACGCACGCACGCACGCACGCACGCACGCACGCACGCACGCACGCACGCACGCACGCACGCACGCACGCACGCACGCATGCCAGACAAAATGTCCTGTCCCAGGAGTGTGTGTTTCCTGTTGAGTGGGATTACACAAGGAGGTAACCATCTCTCCATATGAGACACACACACACACACACACACACACACACACACACACACACACACACACACACACACACAGACACACACACACACACACACACATTTGGACCCTGACCAGGAGTGGAACAGCTTGCCATGAATATTCAGTGAATGATGTGTGTGTGTGTGTGTGTGTGTGTGTGTGTGTGTAACGTAAGTAAATAAATGGATAAAACGGTAAACACATATTCCTCTAATCCACTCTTTACCATCTCTCCCCTTTCTCTCTCTCTCTCTCTCTCTCTCTAATACGCACACTATCACGTGAGAGACAGAGAGAATGAAAGACTGAGACGACAGAGATAGGTTCTCTGTGTGTGTGTGTGTGTGTGTGTGTGTGTGTGTGTGTGTGTGTGTGTGTGTGTGTGTGCGCGCGTGTGCATACAACATGAATAGAAACAAATAAACAGGTAGCCACAGATTCTCCCTTTCACCCTTACACACTGTTTCACACACACACACACACAAATGGGACTGAATGTGTGTGTGTGTGAAAGAATGAAACAGAAAGATATATCATGGGGGAGAAAGAAAGTGACAGAAGGAGAGCAATGAGAAGAGATAGATGAGTAGATGGAGAGAGAGAGAGAGAGAGAGAGCGAGAGAGAGAGAGAGAGAGAGAGAGAGAGAGAGAGAGAGAGAGAGAGAGAGAGAGAGAGAGAGAGAGAGAGAGAGAGAGAGAGAGAGAGAGAGAGAGAGAGAGAGAGAGAGAGAGAGAGAGAGAGAGAGAGGATGTTAGCTTGACTTAACTCTTGATGATGTATATTTATAGTAGTAGTATCAAATTGTTGTAAGAGGAAAAAAGAACATGCATGTGAACTGATTTTTGTTTGTAGTTGTGAATGTGACGCCTTATGATGTACACCTGGATAGCGTACAGCGAGACAGCGTGAGTGTGTGTGTGTGTGTGTGTGTGTGTGTGTGTGTGTGTGTGTGTGTGTGTGTGTGTGTGTGTGTGTGTGTGTGTGTGTGTGTGTGTGTGTGTGTGTGTGTGTGTGTGTGTGTGTGTGTGTGTGCGTGAGAGAGAGAGAGAGAGAGGGAAATAGAGTTAGAGTTAGACAGAATGAGGTAAAGAGATAAGGATGGAGAGAGACGGTGCAGTGTGTTTGTGTACGTTTCTGTATTTGTGTGTGTGTGTGTGTGTGTGTGTGTGTGTGTGTGTGTGTGTGTGTGTGACCAGTCCAGTTGGCGTTGCGCGGCAGCTTGCCTGCCACAGATGCAGCGGTTTAACGGCTCTTACCGGAGGATTACCGGCTCAGCCTGTGCCAGGGGGCTCTACCGGGTGGCGGCCTTGTCGGTGGCAGACGTGTTGCGACAGCAGACAGACGATCTGAACGCTGTCTTCCTCCCAACAACACCACAACAACGACAACAAGTAGTAAACAAGGATAAGGTCAGAAGCTTCGATTGGAGAGAGTTTTATGATAACTTCTCTGATGTCCTGTCAAGAAGAAATATCCATAATTTCACTCAATGAGCTTTTAAGTAATCAGAAAAGTGCCTGTACCAATCAATACTATCCTTATGGAATTTATGCCATCGCCCCCGACAACAGCATCCCATAATGAACATTCATGACTGTGTTTTTGCGGGCGCAGCTGTCCTGTACGCGGTCCTCAGGTTTTCATCATACTGTGGACTTCCAAATATTCCAAATGTGTGTGTGTGTGTGTGTGTGTGTGTGTGTGTGTGTGTGTGTGTGTGTGTGTGTGTGTGTGTTATTGTGAGATGTGTGGGCCTGATGTGTCACCAAGGGCAGGATGGCAGATGGCAGGGAAGGCAGGGGCACAGACACCGTTGAGTATTAAACAAACACACATACACACACACACACACACACACACACACACACGCACACACACACACACACACACACACACACACACACACACACACACACAGACACACACACACAGGTTCTGTGAGAAAAATGTTGTTTTTCCAAGCCAGTTCTGAAGCTTACATTTTGGAGTGCATCACCTCCTGCGTAGCCTCAATTTCAGGGTAGCAGTTGTTAGGAGTTATTTCTTGGTTGTGGTGATGAACGTAAGAAGAAAGCAGCAACAAACTTCGTCTCAGGATTCAACGAGTATTTAATACAGTTCAGGGCTGAAAGGGAGAGAGATCCGACAGCATCTCTGCCTACGAGGATACTCTGAAGAACCCCAAGCAGATACAGTTCCTTTATACAAACTCATCCATGTGATATTTTACATCCTTTCATCCCCCTCAGCCTCTGTCTGTCGTCATGTTAACTGAGTTGAGTGGAAGTGATTCTGTCTCACCTTCCTCTAGACCTTTTTTAATTGTTTAAAGGCACCCAAAAGGCCTGTATTGTAAAAGAGGCCTCCAGACGGCCTTTAGTGTATTGTGTTGTCTTGCCTCGGCCAAATATATAATTTTCAACACGGTATGCTAAATCCTTTTTGGAAAGAAACAAATGTTACCTGATATTCATTGCAAAATATTTCCAAAAATACAGGCGACGACATCCTCTAAGTTGTTGCTATCTTGTAATCTCTCGGTCTGTAATTTTTATCCAGTATGAAGCTGCAGAAATCACAGATCACAGATCACCTGATAGCAGTCCAGTTTAAATTGACGTTTTACATCTGGGCTATGAGCGCTCATTTGAGACAAATCAGAGATCCTATCTCCTGTATGAGTTCTCCTCTGGAATAACACACCTAGCATGTATAAATTATCATTATCAGACTTCCCCCAGTAAAATTTGATAAATATTCTATATGTTTCTATTCCCCAGACAAAAAACTACAAATGTAACTGACTAGAATGTGATTACAGTGTGTACATATTACATATTGTTGTTAAAAGATGAGTTCAGTTCACTTCAATTCTATACAATTCAAATCAAATCTTTTTTTGTCCCAAACAAATACTGTGGCTCCTCAGAAATTGTTTAAAGCACATAAATCAGCTCTTCATATACCATACAAACAGTGGATAAGACAAAAAAAAAGGTAGTCAATAGCTTGATCCAGTTTTAAAACTCAAACAACAGAACATGTGGTGGCTGGCACCTTGTTTTCTATAACCTGATGAGCCTGACGAGGCGCGACCAGACTCCAAGGTAACAACAGACACCAACACCTCGTTAGGCCCTCGTTAAGCTCGTTAAGGCCCCGCTCATTATGTGTTCTGTTAATGAGGTTGGTTGGAGGTGACTGAGCTGTAGAGGGATGCAGGAATGTGTTGGTGGGCTTGCAAACGCAACAAGCTGAAACATGGCCTTGGGGAAGGAGGGAGAGAGAGGGAGAAAGAGGGAGAGAGAGAGAGAGAGAGAGAGAGAGAGAGAGAGAGAGAGAGAGAGAGAGAGAGAGATGGAAATTATTTGCAGAAAGACATTTTTTTGTCCTACATAACTCAGGGGGTTGCGCATTGGACAACACTGCAAAGGTTGAGCCTTTTGAATCTTTCATTTTAAAAATATTTTCCCAAATGAAATGAATGAGAAATGTATTTTTTAAACATTTCCTCTGGGTCTTTTAATATACTTTACTGTTTGATTGTGCGATGAGATTTTAAAGGAAAAGTCCCCCTTAAAACTTTAACACCGTATACAAACAGCTATTGGTGATGTACAGTGTGTTATACACTTACTTTAAAATTAATTACTTTTTTGCCGTTAATGCTGCGAAAACAAACATTTTTAGAATTTTTTGCAAATTTATCAAAAATAAAAAACTCATTAATCCAGTATTCAGACCATTAACTCAGTACTTGGTTGGGGAGCGTCTGTGAACTGCGATCTTCAGCTCTCCACAGAGACTTGTTGAGAGAGACAATTATTCTGACATACTGATGTTGCAATCACACTTCAAGCGCAGTGTGTTTATGTTGGTGCAAGCAATACAAAGAGTTTTCTACCAGGATCCCACAGCTTAGACACACTCAGATGAAACTCATCAGGCGCGGTTATTCATTAAAGCAGCGCCACATTCAACTTTGATTCACTGATTAAAGGTTTTCATCATGAAAACCTCACAGAGAGCAAGCAAAAGCAACATTTGATTTAATTCACAATATAAACACATATGAATGAATTTCAGTCAAAAAGGAAAGCATTTCAGGCAGCACTCAAAGGATGAGATACACAGACAGGCAGATAGACAGACAGACAGTCAGACAGGCAGATAGGATTAGACAGACGTGAGGATGGATTTCCGCCATTATCCTAGAGAATCAGTACCTGAAACTCTGACCTAGAGCAATGCACTACATTTGACATGTGCATGCGTTTACACGTTAGACAATACTTGAATAACTTTAATAATGATTTCCTGAAACATGCCATGCCTGATAGACTGGCTCTGAAAGCAGACGTTTACATGTGGAGACGTCAAACTAAGAAGATATCCAAGTCTAACACATGTACAAAATCAATCCTGTGTGGTGTAGGTGCAGCGCGGGTGTCATTTACACTCCAAGCCGACACTACATGAAACACCACATGTACACTAAACCTTGATGAAAAACAACCTACTATACACGGGTTGAAAAACCTATAGCTGTAACCTATAGCTGTAAGGTGTAGTCAGATCTTGAAAGTCCTGCTCTCTAGGTAGGCATTGAAGAGAGGAGAGGAGTGGAGATGAGTGAAGGAGGGTGAGGAAAGGAGGAGAGGAAGAGATGAGGGAAGAAGGAAAAGAGAGTTTTCAATCAGAAATGATGCAAGTGTTACTGTGTTTTCCGTGTTTTTTTGTATGACCATCATTTGTGCAACTGTAGCTGTTTATTTGCTTTGCACATCTACGTATGTGTGTGCATCTACGTGAGTGTATGCCTCTGTACAGGTCTGTGTGTGTGTGTGTGTGTGTGTGTGGCTGTTTGCCTCTGTGTGTTTTTTTGTGTTGTGTTGTTGTGTGTGTGTGTGTGTGTGTTTTGTGTGTGGGTGAAGCTGAGCAAATAAAGCCAGTTTCCTCTGATTGTGTTCACAGTGTCAAGCACTCAGTCTGTAATTAGCACACAAACAGACAGCCATCTGTCCAAACAACGCCTGTCCTACTCACTTTCAGCGATATCACAGCATCCGTCCACCTCTCCTCGCTCTTAATTGCTCACTCTTTCCCTCCATCTGTCTGTCTGCCTCTCTGTCACCATCTCGTTTTTTGTACTTGTAAGGACTCCACCGACTTTGGGGGAAACTGGCCTGTTGGTCAAAGTACCCTTTATATCATGAGAGGATGGGCAGAAAAAACACCAGAAAAAAAACTACTAAAATTACTAAAAGTTGGTTAGACGATGCTAGGTTTGTAATTTACTTGTTGGCGGCCCCAAGTGGCAATGAGAGGTAACTGTTTGCATTTTTGAAGACTTCGGTACCCTTAGCTTTCTGCAGCGATAGCCGAGGCACTAGCTCGCTCATTGCTGAGTTCGGGCTCTCAACGTTTGATTCGCCACTTCCTGTGCTCAGCAAAAACGTTCCCCTCCAGTGTACCTACCTACCCACTCCAAAACCTCACTGGGGTGGACTGGAGCGAATCTACAGGGGCTCGATGAAGGGGGAGGGGCCAGTCTTCTCTGTTGCTAGACTAGACTGATAAGGCGCTTGGATTGTTACATAAAAACTCTAAATACACACCTACAGTCTATTCTAGTCAACTAGTCTATTCCTAGTTACTTCTGTCAGATGTGTCAGGAGTTACAAGTGCAGCAGTAGTTCAACATGCATGCAGTAAAAGTACAATGGAAACCTGATACTGGAAAAACCTGAAGATGTAGAAGTTCTCCCTCTCTTCTATCAACTTGCTTTAATACGTCTTATTGGATAAATAAATCTTTCTACCTTTTCTCGTCAGGTCTTTTTCTCTCCTAGTCTCCTAGTCGTTGTAAGTCTTCACCTAAATCCCTAAAATATAAAATTGAATTGCCACTGGAAAGTAAAGAATCATATTGACGATAGCACAGGGTGAAGTAGTTGCACCTACTAATCACAACCCTAGTCCCTGTTGCGCAAACACACACACACACACACACACACACACACACACACACACACACACACACACACACACACACACACAGGGGAAATGATCCAATATGACAACATCCTTAATTGACAGCGTTTGGGATGAACGATGTCTTAGCCGTGTGTGTGTGTAGTGTGTGTAGTGTGTGTGTGTGTGTGTGTGTGTGTGTGTGTTCCTGTGTTCCTCCCATGGGGGACAATCACAGTGAAATGACTGTAATTAAGTTGCCAGTCGCGGCGGGTTTCTGTCGAGAATTAATATTTACTGGCCTCCTGTGTGTGTGTGTGAGCGAGAGAGAGAGAATTAATATTAACATCTTCCTGATTAGTCACCACCCCACCCCCCCCCCCACCCCACCCTCGGCCCCCTGGGTAATCTGCCCAGCAAATTGGATGTTTGTTTGAATTGCTATCCAGCTCAGGACACAAACTCTGTGTGTGTGTGTGTATGCGTGTGTGTGTGTGTGTGTGTGTGTGTGTGTGTGTGTTTATCTACACACATATCTACACTCTGTGTCTGTTCAGGTTATATGAGTGTGTTTGTGTCACTGTGTCTGTATCCATCTGTAATCCACATGTTTATTATTATCATTTTGCGGTGTCCAAACATCCCATAAAACACAGCAGAGGCCACTTGTGAGGATGATGTGTGTATGTTTATGTTTATGTGTGTGTGTGTGTGTGTGTGTGTGTGTGTGTGTGTGTGTGTGTGTGTGTGTGTGTGTGTGTGCCTCCTGACTCCTCTCTGGCTCTCTTTGTCTCCCCGCCCCTTTACCTCTTATCTTTCTACAGTATGTGTGTGCATTTTGAAACGTGTGTGTGTGTGTGTGTGTGTGTGTGTGTGTGTGTGTGTGTGTGTGTGTGTGTGTGTGTGTGTGTGTGTGTGTGTGTGTGTACCTGTACATGCTGTAACCC
>JAXDDW010000002.1:16767500-16807500 GCA_034670385.1 Hoplostethus mediterraneus
TGTGTGTGTGTGTGTGTGTTTGTGTGTATTTGTATGTTTTTGTGTGTATCTGGGTGTGTCTCCACTTTCAAACTGAACACAGGCTGTATGCAACGCAACAAAGAGTTATTAATTCCCTTCACACACACACACACACACACACACACACACACACACACACACACACACACACACACACACGTTCTTTGATTTACAGTGTTCAAGTGGTGTGTTAATAATAATATCTCTAACACACAAAGACACACACACACACACACACACACACACAAAACACATCACATTGTCTACATACACACCCAAAGTTGCTATAGTCTATGTGTAAGCACTCATACACACACACACACACTGCACATAGTCTACATACAGTATGAGCACAAGCTATCACACCTCCATCTACCAACACACACACACACACACACACACACACACACACACACACACACACACACACACACTCTAAGGCTGAGCAGTTCTCTTCACCAGGCTTAATTGGATTCTAATGTATTCAGTTCGCTCCAGCGAGCAAAGAGATGGCTATGGCTTTCCAACTGAGGGGAGGGAGGGAGGGAGGGAGGGGGGAGGGAGGGGGGAGAGAGAGAGAGGTATCAGAGGGAGACGGGGAGGCTGCATGGTTGTATTTGTAGTCAACTACTCAGAGTGGAAGAGAAGGTGAGAGAGCAAGAGAGAGAGAAGTTTGCTAATGGTGCATATAGCTCTCATCCCTGTGGTCAAGTGGTGAGAGACAGACGGAGAAAGGAAGAGAGAGAGAGAGAGAGCGAGGGATCGGAGGTAAAGAGGGAGTTTGTCAGCGGCGGTTGTCTTCCTCCAGCCTCCTAGTCGAGTGCATCGTCTGAACAAGCTGTCGACAGAATTTCTACAAGAGCCATTTGACCCGAGAGAGGAGAGCGCTCTCCCTTCTCTCTCTCTCAGCACTTGTGTAGGGATGGAAGTCATATCCACTGCAGTGAACAAACCTGCCTCTCACACACACACACACACACACACACACACACACACACACACACACACACGCCATCTCTCTCTCTCTCATCACTTCTCTGTGTCCTCCTGGTGTGCTTGTGCATGAATATATGTGCGCAGTGAAGGAGTGGTAATCAAAACGTTAGGTGCACTACGGCCCCCGGTGTGATCGTCATAACGCATCACATCCACCATCATCAACACAAATCTACCATATTTTCACTGAAGCAATAATTACTTCTTCATATAGCTTACACCAGTTTGATACTGAGGTGAATAGAAGTTGGGTAGAACTGAGTTCACCCTCCACTACATCCCTGTACATCCCACCCCGTTTCGTGGGTACTTTTACTCAAAGTGCTGTACAACACCGTAACTCCGGGTTGTTTTACTACAGTAGGTATGGACCCAGTGGGAATACAACCTCTAACCCTGGCAGACGTAGCGCTATGCTGCAACCACTGACCTACACAGGACCTCCTGCTGAAAAACACTGCCCTGGTGGTCAGGTTGCAATGGTTCATCTCCATTGATATTTCAATTTCAGCACCATGGAACTGTCCACTTGGCTGCACAGAGCGCCAGCCTTTCTCCGGTGCAGATACTGAGCAATGGTTTTCAGCTTGCTATGGGACTCTAATGTGAGGACTATCACTTTTTTTCCAGTTTCTGATGGTTCATGTAATTTGTTACAGCTGTTTTAGTGCCCCTTGGTCGATGTTCAGCCGACTCTCGGCAGGTTGAGGGGCTGTGGTCCTGTCAACATGCTTAGCAGCACCTAGCTAAATAGTGTTAGTGTCACTTACCTCTCGGTTTGTGACTTCTTGCTCCATAAAATGTGACGGTGCTGCTCCTGTCTTCAACATCAAATTGCTAGCATTGTTTTCATGTTGCTGACATCCTGACGTGAGAGCCTAATCATTCCCTCTAATTCTGCCAGCCACTGCTTGCCAATATTGTTATCTTTGGGGAACAAATATTCATTTTGGAACTGCAGCACCCATCGATAATGTCTAATCAAGGCATGATTTTAAGCTTTAAGCAGCTAGCTGGCAACCGGCTGACAGACTACGGGGCGGCTCAATAACTATGCATATTGTCGATCAATCAGAGCATTAATTAAAATCTGGGATTATGTGACAATTTAATTTTCTCTGGGAAGTAGATTGGAACGGTTTGATTCTGTTGACATATTGGGTAACTTTACATTAACATGCCCTTTGTTATACAATACCGTGAAGTTGGACCTTTAAACTGTGGGTTTGCTGCCTCTAGTGGGTCCCCACATGATGTGTGTAGTATTATGTCTGAGCCTCGGTCCCTAGGTGAGTTCTCATTTTCTCACTTTTAGGAGAATGCTAGTCATGATCATCGGTGACTAGCATAGTGTGTAGATAGCTGTATTATAAAGCATGGGCACCAGACAGAGTTATCTACTGGACTCATAGAGATGATTTTGGTGCCAATCTTCTCAGATACTGGGTAAGGTGACCAGTGGACCAAACTCCAAAAAAGTTGTATTAGTCCTTTAAATCCCACCTATTTCAGGAGAGGTGCTCGCTGGCCAGTAGTAGAAGACTGTGGCTAGGCAGCTCCCAGGTATAAATGACTGCATGAGTGTGAAGCAGAGCTTTGCTGAAAAAGAGCACCTGTGCTCAGTCAATTTTACCTGGATAAATGAGGCTAAATGTATTGAATTTGGGTTTGGATGGGAATGTTTTAGAAGCCCTAATCTAGACTAATGGTACTCAATCTTTCAAATGACTTTGTTTTTGGCCGTGTGGATTCAAGCCTCCTTGTTGACAAGAACCCACTTTCCTGAATCGTCCTTGAGCAAGATACTGATTTCCTACCCGCAGAGGAAAACTCTTTTGCTCTGAGTTGTCTTTTCTCAATGTTGTCTCCTTTTGTGATCACCTACATTCATGTTTCTCCTAAAACAGGAGGAGATAACAGAGACAGAGAAAGGATTCTTGAGACTGTATGAGATCAATGTGAAGAGTTTTGAGTTTTCTTTGAGGTCTTTCTCTAATCTCATGGTCTCATATTGAGGAGAGTTAAATGACACTTATTTCAGATCATATGGAGATCTGTTGTTGTGATCAGAGTCAGATCAACATGAGCTTTTATGTGGTTGTTTCTCCTGAGCTGAATTTCAGACATAGGAGAAAATGCCTAATTTGTGTCTAGGAGAAGATTTTGTTTTCCTATGGGCCAGTTCAGCTCCAGGGCTGCTGTAGCTGACCCTGACCTCTGACCTCTGACCTCCCAGAGCTAAGCAGCTGGTGACAGCAGACAGTGAGGGGGGAGGGATTCTTACTCTTGTTCTGGCCTGTAACTGGTCGTGGCTAACGTGCAAATCTGACCAGAGCTCAGCGTGTTGAAAGGTGAGAGGTCTAATGTTGTTTCATCTCCTCGTCTCTCATTCTGTCTGTCTGGCTTTTTGAGTCGGTCTCTCTCCGTCTCCCTCCCCCTCCTCCTCGAATTCTCCATCTTTTTTTACAATAATGTTGATGTTCAATATTGTCTCCGGCAATGGGGAAATCATTAAAACATTGTGGATAACAATGGCCTGCAGGTTTGGCTGCACAATAACGGCTAAACTGAATGTCCTGAATATTTTGCTTGATATTTTGCTAGACTGCTCATAACAAGTTTGCGTTTCAGGAACGTGTTTATTGCGCTAAGATTTTGACGCATTTCAGCTACCGTGGGCGTGAAATCTTTGTTTAAATGAAATGTTTCCACATCTCTATGATTAATTGCTGTAACTAAAATGACGGTATATGATGATACAAGGTGAATTATGCAGCCCTGTCTGTGAGGAACGACAACATGGGAGAGGGGACAGCAACACCTTGAACGTGGAGTGACACGCTCGTTGAAACACTACGTTTTCTCACGTGCGCGGTGCTCTTTTATTGATGAACTGAATGGTTTTTCAATAAGAACAAGTGGCACCTCAGTCTGTCTTCGGGAGCTGCTGACCCCTTCAGTCACACTGGTAGCCATTGTAGCATTTATCCTGTATTGCAACTGCAGTTCCTATTTGTTCCTAATTCTTTCTTAATTTGATTCTATAGAGCAGAATTAGTTTATTAGAATTAAATTGGTGTATTGTAACCCAAAACTCACAACCAGCTCGGTACCACATGAGTAATACTTGTATCTTCTGACAGCGGAAAAGAGAGCAAAACTTCTGAACGGTTCCTCTTGGGATTGGAAACAAAAGTGCAGCAATAGTTCAGCAAGCTTGCGGTAAAAGTGGGACTTCTCTAATCAAGGAATTTAGCTGGGACTCTTATCCTGAGTGAAATGCAAAAGTAGAACAGGTCAGTGTCTGTGATCCGCCTGACAAAGAAAAAGTACAAGGGCCAACGATATGATACCGAGAACCAGGGGAGAGGAAAGACTTCCCCATTTGGGAGTTTTCATCATTTATTTATTCCATAAAATCTATTACAGATTATATTTGAAGACTTTCATTCCAAAACGACACTGTAATCTTTGTGATAAATGCCTTTCTTTTTTACGAAATAATGAATATTTGACGCCCCCGGGCTTCTTCCAATAATTTAATCAAGTAAAATAGCCAGAAAATGGAAAATAAAAATCATCATTTTCTATTAACGTTCACCATTCATTTATGCCTTAAAAATGTGTAGGCGTTGCTTCGTTTTGGGGGGTCAAGAGCTGAATAATAATAAGAATCAGTGATGTAGGTGACCAACATTTTTCCCAGCATCATGCAGAATACATGCAATTTATTTTTGCTATATATTAAATTACTTCATCATTGATGTACATATACAGCCATTGTATATGTATACTTTTTATACTTCACTTTTTACTGCATGTTTGCTGAACTAATGCTTTGGCTCCAGCCCCAAGAGGAATTGCTCAGTACAAATCCTCCTTAAAGCCATCAGAAGTTACAGGACCGGCCTGGTAGCTAGTTGGTGGAGAAGCATTAGCATTTTGTTTTAATATATACTAATTTGGTCACATGGTGGGGCGGCAGCAGCCCGGAGGTTAGAGAGGCGGGCTTCTGGGAAAACGTGGTTGGGTAAATGAGTAATGCTTTTCCCTCCCTCTGCAGGGAGGACACCTGTCGAGGTGTCCTTGAGCAAAACTGCTCCAGTTTGGCCCACAGTAGAGACCTCTGGTTGTACTGGGCAGCCCCCCGGGTGTGAGCGTGGAACTGCATGATAGTAAAGAGGGACTGTTGCTGAAAATAGCAAGCATGCTCCATCAGTTTTCCATTAATTAATAACGTTTTAAAAAGAACCGACAGAAGTACTAATGCAGGATAAATGCATGATGCATTTCTACATTGACCAACCACTGTAGATGCAAACACTCGTACTGACTCTTCTTTAAACCCGACACTAGGGGGCACTGTCGTTCCTTCGTAGCGACACGGAAAGGTCCTGGCGTTCCAGGCAGGCAGAGAGAGGCAGGCGGCACGGCTCACGTATCCTCGTCTCCGGAAATCCTCCCATCCCTCCGCCGACGGACTGATTTGCAATTCAATAAGTCACAATGTCATCTCTTTAGCTTTTACACATTTAGCTGACAAAGGGAACCAGGCACGCTGCCTTATGAAATATCGTCTCGGACTCAAAGAAGAACTCTTCTGGCTTGTTCATCTCTCTCTCTCTCTCTCTCTCTCTCTCTCGCTCTCTCGCTCTCTCTCCTCCCTATCAATAGAAAGTGAATGAGTTTTATTACAAGGTGCTGGGTGTATCACGTTTTACCATTGTACAAGCAGCCACACGCTATTGGAGGCGGCTGCGTGTGTGTTTGTGTGCGTGCGTGCGTGTGCGTGTGTGCGCGCGACTATCGATTACAGAGAGAACAGGTGTAGCGTGTGTCTTGGTATGAATAATGCAGAGAGAGGCTTTGCAAGGATAAACAATACACTCGCGCGATGGCGCGCGCACACACACGCGCACACGCGCGCACACGCACACACACACACACACACACACACACACACACACACACACACACACACCTTACAGTGAAGTAGGCTTGTCTGTAGTCATCTTATTCTTGACTGACGCATGTTTGCTTCCACATGAATCAGGCGTATTTAACTTCCTCTTAACTTAAATACACCAATAAAGGCTGCATCTCTACATCGTTTTCCAAGATACTATCTATACAATACATCTGTTTAAAATCATCTCTTTTATCATTATTGTTTGTCTTTTTGTCCATATTTTAGCTACTCTTTATTTTCCATCCTTTCTTTTTAGTTGTTCATTTATTTTTTGGGGAAAAACATTTCTTCGCGTGGTGATTGGCTAACCATAACCCCCCACTACGACGACCCCAAAACAAAATACAATAACATAAATCCGAATAAAAATGTAAAACAAATAAATTGAAAAGACAGAATAAATTCCACCACCACCCATTGGCTTCCCGAGGTGTCACTCAAATGCCCAAATCCCGCCCAAATCCCCCCCCCCCCCCCCCCCACACCTCCTCCTCCCCCTTCACGCACCCTCCACTAGCCCTCCTCCTCTGCCGGCTGGTGGAAGCGTCAGACCTCCTCCCATCCTTTCCTCTCCTCTCCTCTCCTCCCTCCATCCCGCGGACGAGTGTATACAGACTCTCAAGTTGAGCAGCAGACACACACACAGACACGCACACACTCAGAAAGAGGAGGATAGTAGGAGGATAGACAGAGGGAGGAAGGAAAAGAAGGAGAGCGGAGCTGCTGCCGGGCGAGCGGATTTTGGATTTTATTTAATTGATATGCCTTAAGCGACATAGTTGTTGGCTGTTGTCATGTCTTTCGGAGGGTGGGGGGACAAAACCACCAGTGAAGAGGACTTGAGTTTTTAATTCGTTGCCGGAGTTCTTCTTAGTCCACTCTGTCGGTCGGTTTAAACTTTGGGAGAAAGAAAAGGGTCTACAGGGGAGAGAGGGAAGGTTTCCTCAGCCCTAACCATCCCGCTTGGATAAAACCGGAGAGGAGCGCACCAGTGGAAAGCTCACCGCGGGGGGAAACGGGCTCGTTCCTCTGTTCCAGCTTGAAGGAGAGAGACCGCAGACTTTTTTTTTTTGAGAGGGGGAAAGATTTTTTTTTTTAAAAGCAGAAAGAAGCCAGCCTGTACCGGAATTGCCCATCGGTGGGTTTCTTCTTTGCCACTGATGCCAGAAGGATTTATAATTCACTCCAAACCTCATCTGTGCCGTGTCGTATAGGTCAAACACCGCGGGAGCGCAATTCGGTCAAAATGAGATTATTGGTGACACCGACGCGGTAGTGATCTATCTGGGAAAGACCGGGAGAGAGAAAGAGAGAAAAAAGAAAAATCCCCTTTCCTCGTTTTGTGAACAGTCCCGGAGGTTTTGGTTTTTTTACCGACTCGAGGGATGGAAACGGTGCGGGTTTGGAGAAGGGGAGGCGCGCCGGTGGGAAGTAGTCTGTGGAAAACGGTGCTGTTGGTTTCCATGTGGAAAGGTAAGAAACGTGCAAGCGAAAACTTGTTGCCAGATGGAAAACGTATCGTTTGTTTGCTGGGAATACGGAATACTGCACAACCGCTCATATTTTTTTTCCCACTTTTCTCCCGTGTGTTTCTGAAAGGAGGGAGATTTAGATGAAACTGGCAACTTTGTTATAATATTCGGTTTCCGCCCAACGCCCCATATTGGTTATTGTATTATAATTGCATCATCAGGAATATATTGTATTTGCCTCGCGGCTTATTTGATGCGTTAATGTGCGTTTTGGGAGAGTGATGGTATTTACATTTGGTCTGCAGCAGCGATCTAGTGGAGGGTAAACCCACCTGATCCCAGTTTACCCACCTTTTTATTTGCGGAATAGAGTTTACCCACCTTGTTAAGATGACATAAATCGATATGGTATAAATCCATAGTATACATCGTACTAAGTCGTGTTAAACTGGTGTTTAAGTTGCACGAGGGGAGAGTCTGTTTAAGGAACAAAAGCATATATCAACGCTTTTCTGAAAAGTGCTCTTCTCTTGCCATGTGATGATCTCCGGCTGGGTGTTTTGGTTTATGCAGCTTTTTAAATCATCGATCTGCAGATTTAAGTGAAGTGATTTACATTTTTCTCATCCAAATGACGATCGATGAGCAGATATTCACCTTGACACCTCGCGTGTCCGTATGTGTGTGTGTGTGTGTGTGTGTGTGTGTGTGTGTGTGTGTGTGTGTGTGTGTGTGTGTGTCTGTGTGTGTAGAATAATAAGTAATTGACTAAGCTGAAGCGTCAGATGACAGATGCGTACTAAACGGTGCCATAGGAGACATCCGAACCGGGGTAGATGGAGGCTGACCTGCCTACGGCTGCCCGTTTGCACGCTTGGAGAGGACTTGGAAAGTCCTCAACAAAATACATCCCGACTGAAATATGATTTAGGAGACAGGAGGAGACCTCGCTTCTTCCCTGCGCCTTGAATCTGGCTTAGAATAGATAACGTGCCCTATAGGAGGTGATGCGAGGGGCTCTGCGAGGCATGACATCCGTTTTGTTGAGAGAAGATCAAATGCTCCCATCTCTTAATTTACCCTCATAATTCATTTGTGAACCGAGAGAAAACAAACAAATATATAACAATATAGAAACAATATTACCTCTGGATCTACAGACGGACAGACGGACAGTTGCCCCCCCACCCCCACCAGAACCTAAACAGAACCGCTTTATAGCCCACACTTAAGTAAAATGATAGTGGGGTTTTATGACTGACATAATGTTGGGCTACTTCCTCAGCTCCAAGCTGTTTCATCCCACATTAGAGAGAGAGGTCAAGCTCTCTCCTCTCTCGTCTGACGGAGTCGCGTGCTGAGAGGAGGGCTCGTTGAATCCATATTTTATACGGATGTAACTTGTGGTGTGTGTGACTTAAACGCACATAACACCATATATGCTACACAAAAAAAACAACATTGACATTTTGGCTGACGCTGATTACCGGCTCAGTGGCTTGAGGACACTTCAGCAGTTTGTCCGACAAAATACATCCGTTAACACTTTATTAATATTATTACCTAACGCCTAATAATTCATGGGTTGCAAGCTTTCCGTGCGTGCGTACGCGTGCGTTTTTCATAAAATGGCAATCGTTAAGCACAGGCCTCCGGTGTGTGTGTGTGTGTGTGTGTGTGTGTGTGTGTGTGTGTGTGTGTGTGTGTGTGTGTGTGTGTGTGTGTGTGTGTGTTAATCAGCAACGATGACTCACAGCCCACTGAGCAGTTGACAGTTGCTGTGTTGTGCGCTCCGGAGCGCGGTTGTCGCTGCGGCCGCGGCGCACCGAGTGGTCTGGACAGGAAACGGACGGCAGGGGTGATGAGCGCGAGCACAGCTGTGCCCGACAAAACGGCTGAGTAGGGTGAAGTCAACCAAACACTGTTTCTCTTCTCTTCTCTTCTCTTCTCTTCTCTTCTCTTCTCTTCTCTTCTCTTCTCTTCTCTTCATCATATGCTTTATTGGCATGATATATCAAAATACAAAAGTAGCTCCCTATCATTTCAGGCTCACAGCCGCAGACCCCACCTCCTCCACATAAACACATATAACCATATAGCTAAGCAGTGGCGTACCGTGGCCCCCCGTGGGCCCTTTCTCAGTGGAGGTGAGACCAGCAGAATTAACTAAGAAATAAATATTTCAAGCGAGCCCACACACACACACACACACACACACACACACACACACACACACACACACACACACACACACACAGAGATGTTGGGTAGCTAGTGAGATTTAGTTGCATGCACTGTTCCACATTGCAGTTATGAAGGGAGGGGAGGAGGAGGCTCCGGTAAGGGTCGAGAGACATGAAGAAAACCCTGCACAATCAACCTAACGTAACAACAACTAGGCCAACAGTTTACCACGAGTTTGTTTGATGCCTGGATTAATAAATGTATTCTTTCTCTCCTGACCAAAACATCCTCTCCTCCTTGCATTCCTCTGCGAATTCCATGACAATGTTTGTTAAATCCATCTGGCTTTCAACGCTGAGAATCGCTCGTCCTGGGACACGGTGCTCCTCAGATAGTTTGAGATGATTGTCAGTTTTGAAAAAGATCTCTCAGCACTTGCCACAGTGACAGGAATGTTTTAAAAAAAGGCTTGAGAGCAGTAGCCACGTCTGTGACACTGGGCAGAATAGATGCATGTCTCAGGAGCAGATCTCTAGTTGAATAGCCTTGCCTACTTGTCGTCAGTTATTTGTATGAGCTCTTGTTTATTGGCTCTTGTTTATTTGATTCACTTATTCATCTTAGCTCTTGCTCATTTGATTTTCTTATTTGTTTCATTTGTTTAATAAAAAGTAGGTAGCTAAGTTATTGCACTCTTACATTAACACTAGTTCTGCTGTTAGCTGCTTGTTTAGGAAGGAAATGCACTCATGATTTCTGGTGACTAGTAGTTCTCTACCTATGTTGAATGCACTTATTGGAAGTCACTTTGGATAAAAGTGTCTGCTAAATGACTGTAATGTAATGTAATGAATTCATTTCAATAGTTTTTTATTTCTGACCTCAGAGCATTTAGAAATGAAAGTATCTGGTGAAAGGTCATGCTGGTAGAGTCGGGCCAGTGTCTTGGCGGTTGCGTGCGACCTGGTTTGCCTGTATGAGTTCACCGGCGCGTGAACAACACAATCTCTTGGCAGTTGCATCCATCGCTCTGAATCGTATCAGCGCACACGTTAAAGACTTGTGAGGAGCCCATCCTCATCCAAATGTCTCCGTGTGCGTCGTGTGCTATGCTTCTGGTGTCTTCAAACTAATCCCTGAGCTGTGATAGGGTGTTGCATGCCCCCCCACCCCCCCCCCCTCCCCCCCCGCAGTGCGTGCATTGCGGGCCCCTCCCCTATACGCCACAGGCTATTTGACCGCTGGTTAGTTCCTTTGGTGGTAGGAAGGCAAGTGCGGTCTCTCTCTCTTTCATTTCTCTCTCTCTCTCTCGCTCTCTCTCTCTCTCTCACACACACACACACACACACACACACACACCACTCCACCTTGGCTGTGGTTAAGCAGCATTTATTGGGCACTGGGGAGCTTTGGCCCTAAAGGCATATAACGGCCATCCAAGGCTGTTTAGAAAAGCAAAAATGCGACCTTGCCTAGTCTCTCTCTTTCTCTCTCTCTCTCTCTCTCTCTCTCTCTCTCTCTCTCTCTTTCTCTCTCTCTCTCTCTCGCTCTCTCTCTCTCTCTGCTTTTACAGCACAGGTTACTTGCGTGACAGGGCATGTGTGATATCTGTCTTCATGTGTTCAGAGTGTGTCTGTGTCTGCAGGTTTATGTGTTGAGTATGTGTGTGCATCTGTGTGTGTGTGTGTGCCTGGGTGTCTATGCATTTTGTATGTGTGTGTGTGTTTCTGATTTGTGGCATAGGCCTTCAGTCACCTGTGTGTGTGTGTGTGTGTGTGTGTGTGTGTGTGTGTGTGTGCGCGCTGCTGCTGCTGTCTGTAGCCATGCTGGAGCTGTCATCTGTAATATCATGTAATATAACTCACCGCCCACATGTCAGGCTCCCAGCCTCAGAAAAACAACACCTTTAAGGATACATTTGCCCAAAAAAAACAACTCGAATCTTCTTCTTGGGTTGTTGAACCACAGAATATCTATTTTGAGTAGTACTGCACGTAGTACTACTTTCAGTACTGGCCTCCTCGCCCTTCTTTCGTTCGCGGTAAAAACCCGTACACCCGATCGTCCCCCCTTTATGTGTCACATCGCAGCGACGGTTGACGGCATTTCCATTTTCACTCGTGTCAGTTAGTTTCATGAAAATTGCATCACCCCCTCATTTCGTCACGCGGGTCGTCCCCCAGGTTGTCATCGTCAGGCGGCTTAAAAGCCGAGCACGAGAGCGACGCCGGTTCAGAAGGGTTAGTTTGGTCTTGAGGTACAGAGGCTCACTATTCACCGGGGTGGGGGGTGGGGGGCAGGAAGAGTGGTGCATGTGTGTGTGTGTGTGTGTGTGTGTGTGCAGTATTTGAAGCCAAGTCTCAACGCAGCAGGGGAATGTTGCGACAGCGGCCCGAACCCAACACACACTAATGCAACTCTAATGCAAGTGGAAGTGTGAATTAGTGATTTGTTATTACCTCGGTTGTATTTTTTTCCCCCCCAACATTGGCTTTACGCTACAGATTTGATCCTGTTTGTGGGCTTATGTTTCAATGTCTTAATTAAATAATGCTGCGGTTCAGAATCAGCCAGTAGCAGCGTAATTCATTGCTTTTGGCTGGCACGCCGCCATCTTGGACCAAACCAGCTGAGCTCAGGATCGACTCTGTTGTTAAAGGAGAAAAATGCACCCTCAGATACTCTCACGCTGTTATATATCACCAGCGTGTGATGTTCGATACGTCGCGGTCCAAGTGTTGTAACTATCCTTTAGTGTGCCTGTTCTCCCTTATCTACTTCTACTTCTTTTGATGGTTGTCTACCTTTCCCAGAACATGCCTGGACTTGTTGCAGTCAGCTGTGGGTTATACATTATAGTGATAGCAAGAGAGAGAGAGAGAGTGTTGCCATCGCACCCCTTACATTGGCACCGATGCATTATGGTCTACTGAGACGACTGTATCTCTGTTAAATGAGTCTAGAAAGAAGTCCTTCCTCTTTGATTCTGATGGACCGACACCAAAACATTTACTGTTGATGTTTTAGACAGTTTCTCTGCTATCCGACTCCAGCTTGACACGACGTCACATCATCTACTTTTGAACAGTTATCTGTGGGAATAAGGGAAATATGACGCTACGCAACAAAAACGTTCCCTTTAATGCATGACTTCTGGGTCCGGCATTAGCCTGGTGGCTCGGCTAGCTAGCTAAGGCACATACGAGGTGAACGCCATGTCCTGGGTTTGAATTGGGCTCGCCATGTTTGTCACATGTCATCCCTCTCTCTCTCTCTCTCTCTCTCCCCCGACCTTTCCCGTCTCTCTTCCCTGTGAACTATCAATAAAAGGCAAACATGTTCTTTCGAAAAAAAACCATTACTTCTGATTGGCAGAGCTGATTACGGGCTTTATGGTCCCGTTACTTCTGATTGGCAGATCTGACTGCGGGCTCTCGCGTACTCAAAATGCCACCGATTTGACAGGAACAAGCTGCAGCATGACGGAGAGAACATTGAAGTCTGAAGGAACGAACCACAGAGGCTGCCTCCAGTCCCCGCGTGGGTCCGAGCGTAGTCTAGCTGTGAGCCGCTATTACATTTTGGGATGCCCACCCATGCTGCCAAGCTGCCCTTGAGCAATCACGGAGCCCCATACTGATCTGACTTCTCTAACAAGGTGTGTGTGTGTGTGTGTGTGTGTGTGTAGGGGTCTGACGTGTCTGACTGGGTGTAACCACACATTCAGGTTTCCTGCCGTAATTTGGCCACTATAATTTGCCTTCTGTGTGTGTGTGTGTGTGTGTGTGTGTTTGAGGCCGTGCATGTATGTAGCTTGTGCGCGTGTGTGTGTGTGTGCACATGTGTATCCTGTGTGTGTCTATGTATAATTTGGCTGCTCTTATTGTTCTATCACTTATTTCATTGATGAGCAAGCCATCACATTTGTTGAGCATGCCTTCTTTAAATGCTGTCTAACACACACTCTCTCTCTCTCTCTCTCTCACACACACACACACACACACACACACACACACACACACTCTCTGTCTCCGTCTTTCTTTCTCTCTTATTGTCTGTTCCATTCAGTTGCTCGCTGACGCAGAGAGACACACACACACACACACACACACACACACACACACACAAAGCTTATTTTTGAGAAATAAGTAACAGAGAAGATAGTAAATTGGACAAGAGACATTTCAGAGATGGAAAATGTGAACTTTAACATTTACTGACGAATGAAGACAGAGAGAGGGAGAGAGAGAAAGAGTGTGTGTGTGTGTGTGTGTGTGTGTGTGTGTGTGGCTGTTAAACACTATTGTGTTAGACAGGCCATTTGTTCAATGTGAACTTTTCTCTCCGTCACACACACACACACACTCACACACACACACACACACACACACACACACACACACACACACACACATATGCTCACAGGCCTTCTTGTCATGGTGACAGTGAGCGGGCAGAACAGTGATTTGCCAAGTGTGGAAAGAAAGAGGGAGAGAGTTGTTGCAATGTTGAAGGACAAAGAGACACTGATGGAAAACGAAGGAGGATGAGAAGAAGCAGACAGTCAGAAAAGAGAAACTCCTCAGCCAGCCTCTGTCCTTGGTCATTCATTTTTCTGCTGTTTTCATTGTTGTCTTGTTTCTGTACATTTCATTGATTGTGTATCTAGTTTCCTGTTAGGGACAAAAACGGGCCAAGAGGAAGAAAATGCTCAAATTGTATTTACTGATACCCCTGTCATCACTCTCAACACCAGGCGAGCATGTTAAGAGTTTAAAATGTGTGGCAGCGTGTCTGGAAGGTTCGCCGGTTTGAATCCCGGGCTGGCTTTGACAATCTGGGTGGGGAAAAGTGAATGAGAAACACTTTCCCCTTCCTCAACAACTACTGTTGAAGTGCCCCCGAGCCTTGGGCCAGCCATTTAACCCTCAGTTTCCATCCATCTCTTACTATAATACTTTCTTTATATCATCTATTTTTATATTTGGTTTGAGTTTAAATGAAGGTTGTAGTGGATGCTTGTTGGGTTTTGTGTTTTCCCCTCTGCCCCGGTGTGCCTGTCGGTACCCACGCTGTCACACTACGGTCTGTTCTTCCAGTACATTGTGTTCGTGGCTCGTCACAGCGAGGCTACAGTAAATCGTGCTGATCCGACACCCTCGCGCACCATCCCGCTTTCAAAGGACTGTTGTCATCGGGCAAGTGAACAACACACGGGGTCAACGGGCATTTTTTTTGAATACCCTGCTGGTATAAACAAACAGAATGAAAGGGGGGAAACAGCCCCCCCCCCCCCTCAGCTCCATATTCTCCTCCAGTTGTTTCTCCTCTGAAAAGACCAGAATTTTCCGCTCACTACGTTTTGCTGCTGTGGCTTCTGTGGCTGGCGTGTTTTGATGCGATATTATTTCAAAATTTAAAGGGTAATTCTGGGATTTTTCAACCTGGCCTCTATGTCCACAAAATCGCTTTTCATACCTTTAAGTTTCTCCGGTCCATCGGCTCAACCGGCAGTCGCGTAACGGCGGCTTGATGGCGGCAACGTAATCTGTATGAAAGCAAGAGGATTCACTCGTTGTCGGATAGAGGACGGTTGTTTACATGATCCTCGTCTTGCAACAGTGAATCCTCTTGCTTTCATAAAACAGCTTTGTCAGAGTTCAGAGTTCAGAGTTCAGAGTTGTTGTTAAAAAAGGTCTATTTCTGGTTAAAAACGGTCTATTTCTGTAGCGATCCTTTCGGTAATGTTGTCAGACACACGAATAACAATCTGAGCCCGTCCGTGACAAAAACAAGCACTTTTAGTGGACGTACTTTGACCGGCCGAGTATGCCTTTACGGATTACGTTGCCGCCATAGAGCCGCCGTTACGCGACTGCCGGTTGAGCCGGTGGACCGGAGAAACTCAGAAACTTTTGGGATCTACTTAAAGGTATGAAAAGCAATTTTGTGGACATAGAGGCCAGGTTGAAAAATCCCGGAATTACCCTTTAATCCCAGGCAAAATCTGACTCCAGTGGATCTGCCATACCTGTTGTTGATGTTGATGCTGGTTGCTATGGTTCTGCTGTTGCTATAGTTACACGTGCATTCCGGACAGGGTCCCACATATTCAGAATTGCAACCAAAGGTTACCGATCCTGTGCCATACTGTGCCGAAACATACCCAGGCTCAACGCGGAAACAGTAACTCTGTTTTTTGGTGAATTGTGCTAATAAATGTCTTTATTTATTTCTCATCCATTTTCTGCGACAAAAAATATTTTTATTACATTTTTGTTAATCTGTCAGCCTGAATCCTACACAAAGATAATTTAAAATATTTGACGTTTGATATTTGTTGAGATGGGCTTGATTTCTCTTTTCACCCACAGTCTTGGATGTAAACATATATCAGTATATGTATAAAACACTGTGTGAAGGTTTGTCTTTATGGGGGACACAGAGCGAGAGAGAGAGAGAGAGAATGAGTGAGAGAAAGAGAGAGAGAGAGAGAATGCACTTGCCTTCCTACCACCAAAGGAACTAAGAGAGATCCTTCTTCCTGCACGGCATATATCAGTAAACCTCATCTAGATGGATACTGTTTGCTCCAGGGCTTGAACATATTTACACTGAGGCACACACACACATACACACACACACACACACACACACACACACACACAGCTGTCGAAACAGACACACTCTGCACGCAGACACACACTCGGATAGCCACAGCCACACACACACACACACTACACACAGATATACACACATGTAGACAGTCTAGTCAAGTCAAGTTTATTTGTACAGCCCTTAATCACAGTGACAGTCTCAAAGGGCTTCACAGTGCCCATAGTGTGAAAACAAAAAAAATGGCGGCGCACGGCATCCCCCAACCCCTGGACCCTCACAGAGGAGCAGGACAAACTCCCACAAAACCTTTTAGGGGAAAAAAACAGTTTATATTTGTTGTTGTTAGATGCTCTGTTAGAAATATCTTGTCAGGTTGTCCTTGGGAATAAGACACAACGCTTCACTGGTGACCCAACATGTGCTTTACTGTCATGCAATTATTTGGAGTAATTGTCTGTGATTTCAAATGGTGCCAGACACACAGTCAGTTTTATTCATAGACTATAAAAGTTAGTATTTTCTTATGTAAAAATAGTTTGAGTCTTCCTCATCTGAATAGAAATATGTTAATGCTAGTCATGCGATGGAGGGATTTATTTTAATTTATGTACTTTTTTTAATTTCATGCACATATTTTATTTCAGTGGAAACACTAGAGAAAGTTAAATTATTTACTGTTTATCCTCTGTTGTATTCGACCCTGATTTTTTAATGAATTAACCAACTAATTGTGTCTTTTGGACCTTGAATGTTATCTGGGGTCAGTTGGGAGACTTGAGGGTGGTGGATGCTGACTGTGGGCACCAGGATCTACAGAGACCCATTTTAAACCTGGAAACACCCTGTTGGGATCGTGGGGGTCACACACACACACGGGACCGTCTCCCTGACCAGCAGAGCGACCTGGATGCATGAAGTTGTGCTTCACGGCTTGGCTAGAAAGCGACAGTCGCTGAAACTGATCTACCATAGTGGAGTGTAGGTATAGAGACAGTGAGTTCAAGTGTGACTGTGAGAGTGTTGCATTCACATTCAAAAACTTGAGAATTCTCACTCTTCACACACACACACACACACACACACACTGCACATTCCCGTGAGCATTGCCACTTTGCATTCCACTGCATGTATATGTATGTGACAAATAAAACTCTTGAACTCTTGAACTTGAACACACAAAAAACTTTGTTCCTTCATTGTGTGCAACAGCTTAGACATCTCAGCTTAGATGTCTTAGATCTCATGCATGTGTGTGCATGCATTTGTGCATGTGCACATGTGGTGGCTGGTTTCAGTCCTGTTGAGGGGGTTTAAGTCCTTTTCCCTCAGATTAGCATGAATTCCCTGACCAATGTTGTGTGAGTGTCTGTGTATGTGTATTTGAGTGTGTGTGTGTGTGTGTGTGTGTGTGTGTGTGTGTGTGTGTGAGACAGCCAGGTTTAAAAGTCATGTCGGGAGGAAAGGCTGTCATGGCTGTCGATATATTACAAAATTGCAACATCACAACACAGAGAGGTGATTGGACGTCGGTCTTGGTGCAACGGATAACAGTCGATCGGTTGATGAGGTCATTAATGGTTCATCACAGGTCATCGTATTCTTCATCATGAATCCCCCAGTGGGTATTGAACCCCTAACCCTGGCAGTGTTAGTGCCATGCTTCACCCGTAGACCTCCCCCTCACTCTCTTTGTTAATCAATCATCCCCCCCCCCCTCCCCTCCTCTCCCCTCCTTTCTCTCTTCTCCTTTAATATCCTGTTGGACTCTGTAATCTGTGACAGTGAAGCGGGTCATATTTAGCTGCAGAGTCTTTTGATGGCTAATAGTTTATTTATGTTCTTTCATCACATCAGTATTTTTCTCTGACAAACATCTGAGCAGCAATAACAAGAGTTTAATGGGCCGGCGCTTAGCAGACACACAAGAGGAAGAGACAGATCTCTCTCTCTCTCTTTACTTACCCTCTCTCTTTCTCTCTCTCTCACTTCCCCTCTTTTCTCCACCTGCTTCTCCCCTCTCTCTCTCTCTCTCTCTGTCTTTCTCTCACTTCCCACAAAGTAAATGTTCCCTCCCTGCCATTCCCTCCCTCTCTCCCTCCCTCCTCTCTTTCTCCATCTGTAGTTGTTCATCAGATTTCATCTCCTTCTCTTTTGCTCTCTCTCTCTCTCCGTCATGCACGTCGTTATCTCTCCCCCCTTTCTCTGCTTTCTTTCGCACATTTCCATCTTCCTCTTTTTTCTCTCGCTCTCCATCGTCTACATTTTCCCTGCTGTCATCCTCTCTTTCTCTCTCTCTCTCTCTCTCTCTCTCGCCCCCCCCCCTCCTCCCCCTCTCTCTCCCTAAGCAGCTCTTAACCAGTCCTTTGAGAGTGTGCGAGGCGCTCGGCCTAAATGATTTTCTATTACCGCCGCCTGTTAACAGCGCTCCATTTGATCACGCTAATGAAATTGAAAACTTTCATCTCGGCCAAATTGATTTCAAACCTGAAACCGCACGCCGGAAAAAAAAGAAAAGAAAAAAAAAGAGCGAGAGAAAGCGAGAGAGAGCGAGAGAAAGCGAGAGAGAGAGCGAGCGTCGTGCAAGCGGAGCGCAACGTTCGCTTTAGTCGCGCTCAGAAATCAATTAGCCTGTCTGCCGGTTCGCTCCTGTCCTTGGAAGGAACCAGAGGGCCAGGCTTCAACTGTGAGTGTGTGTGTGCACGTGAGCACAGAGATAGAGTGTGTGTGTGTGTGTATGTCTCTGCTGGTGCATACATGTGAGGTTGAGTAGTTGAGTAGTTGAGTAGTGTTGTCTTTAAGACTCCTGGTGTAACTGGATGTTACGGGGCAGCGGGGCGGCCTAGTGAGAGCTTCACAACCTTGCTCAAGGACACCTCAGCAGTACCTGGGGGTTAACTGGCCATCAGTCAGTAGCCCACTGCTCTAACCTCTAGTCTGCTGTAAAGCCTGAATGAAACTAAAACTGAATGAAACATGAAATTGTGTGTAAAACAAAACAAAGATGAAAAGCAAAGACAAACCTGATTGGATAACAGAATCTAAACGACAACAGAAACAGTCAGAAAGCCTTAGTAATGTTACCTGCAATCAAATTTAACACCAGTATTAAACCCCCAAATCAAGACACAATGTCTGATCTAACATAAGGAACATGAAGTTGTGTTTTAGTAAAGCAGATAAAACATCTATAACGTTATTGATGTAAGAGTGGACGTGCAGCACAAACAGGCCTGGCGTTACATGGTGGGAAATGTGTGTGTGAATCAACCGACCAAAAGGGGCATCTAGCATTTTGGTTCTGGTACTGACCAAAACACCCCAACTCAACCCCGCATACACACACACACACACACACACACACACACACACACACACACACACACACACACACGCGCGCACACACACACACACGCACACACACACCCCCCTCAGGCTCAGAGACAATAGACTCTTGCAGTCAGAGGCGCAGCAAACAGTTTTACTTATGTAATGCGCTGGTTCAACACTGTGGGGATGTGTGTGTGTGTGTGTGTGTGTGTGTGTGTGCGCGCATGCATATGTGTATGTATGTGTGTGTATGTATGTGTATGTATATATGTGTATTTTTGCGTATATGTGTGTTTGTGTCAATGTGTGTATGCATGTATGCTGATGTTTGCAGGTGTTTATTTTTGTCTTTATGTGTATCTGTGTACATATGTATTTGTGTGTGTGTGTGTGAGTGTGTGTGTGTGTGTGTGTGTGTGTGTGTGTGTGTGTGTGTGTGTGTGTAGCACAGGGGATA
Source organism: Hoplostethus mediterraneus (assembly GCA_034670385.1). NCBI lineage: Eukaryota > Metazoa > Chordata > Actinopteri > Trachichthyiformes > Trachichthyidae > Hoplostethus > Hoplostethus mediterraneus. The sequence continues at coordinate 16,787,545 of JAXDDW010000002.1, forward strand.
GGAGCTTTGCAAACTTGGCTCAGGGCTGCAGCAAACACTTGATGGCATTAGCTACACTCTGCTGGGGTGGGGGGGGGGGGGGGGGGGGGGGGGGTGAGAGAGAGAGAGAGAGAGAGAGAGAGAGAGAGAGAGAGAGGATGAAAGGCCAAGCCAGGCCATGATCTAGGCTCTGTGAGAAAATGGGATGAAGAGATGGAGGGAGAGAGAGATGAATAGAGGGGAAAAAGAAGTAGCAGTGTGAAATGAGACTTTGGGTACTGGAGGGAGGAGGGGGAGATTGGAAAGACATGGAGAGAGAGAGAGAGAGAGAGAGAGAGAGAGAGAGAGGGCAGAAGGGAAAGAGAGAGAAGGAGGTAGAGAGAGAGGGAGGGAGGGAGGGAGGGAGGGAGGGAGGAAGGAAGGAGGAGAATGAATAAAAGGCAGAGAGAAAACAAGATGAACAGATTGGGGGAAACAAAGGAGGAATAGGAGGGAGGGGGTCTTGGTGAAGGGAGGAAAGGGGGGAGAAGGGTTAGGGAGAGCGAGAGGGTTAGAGAGACTTAACTTTTCATTTTACATAGCACTTAGCCTGCAGGCCGGCGTTACAGCGGAGATCTCCACTGTTTACAAAGCTCCCGGTGGTAGCAGGACTCTCTACATAATGTCTAACATGCTCCACTCAGATCAGATGCACACATAAGAACGCTGGGCATCAAACCCCCGAGGCCTTCCACAGGGGGGAGGAGGGGGGGAGGAAGCCAAGTCTGGACAGAGCGAGGGGGGAGGAGGAGGGGGGGGGGGGGGCTGCAGTTGTGGCCAGACCCAACACATAATGCGCATCAAATGTCGGTCAAAGTGCAGACGAGTGAGTGAATCACCTCGGTGGTTTTAAAAAAATACACAATAATGGTTCGATCCGACTTTGGGGTTTAAACATGTCATTGTCTCCAACAAGCTAGCGGTTCAAAATTGGGCAGCGCACCATCATTCATGAGCTCTCACTGGTGTGCCATGTGTTCATTCATTCTGGTTGGCAGGGCTGGCTAAAGGCTTGACTCTAGTGCTACATTACTTCTGATGGCGCAAAAAAACCCAACACAGTCGTCTCCTCGCCTTGCAACCGAAGTTCACAAACCGGGAAAAAAAAAAAGCTAAAAGGGAAGAACAAATTCAGCTGCTCTTGGATGTTAGACAGAAAGGGGTCTTGGCTGTTTTTGTATGGATACAAATCCCTACTTGCGATTGGTGGAGCTTGATGCTAGTGTTGCATCACTTCTGATTGGTGGAGCTGACTGCAGGAGGCTTGCATACACAAAGTACCACTGATGTCGAAGAACAGAATGGCCTCGGGAACACTGAAGTCGTGGAGAAAATTGGCATCCGACTGCGCTTGAGGAACAAACTGCATCTATTGATAGATGACTAGAATAGAGTGTCAGGCCTGGTGATGACAGAGACTCAACAGACCACACTCACTGATCAGCACACAGATGACAACCTCTTCCCGTTGCCAGCTCATGTTGCAGACTCACTGACCTCACATACATGTCAAAACTCAGAGGAGAAATCCAAGTCGCGGTGAAAGTTCCCATGACCGTGTTGTCGTCTCACATCATCGCAGCATTGTGCAGGATAATCAGAGATCGCTCTCATAGATGTTTATGTAAGACAGGCAGACCTTCAGGTTGTAGGTTCAGACACCCGTCCAGTTCCTACACAGCAAACCTGGTAAACTGTATCAGACTCTCCATTCATCCCACCTACTGCTCTTTCCATCGAATCGGAGGAGGTCTCTGGATTGATCCTCTTACGTTTGTTCTTTCGTTCCTCCATCCATCACGTGTGATACTTCAGACAACATCATTTGGGGGAGCGATGCATCTCTCCAGTTTGTTGTGCTATTTTCAAAATGACCCAGATTGGGTAACTACATTTTTGTCTGTCTTATGATATCTCAGATGCCATTGGAAATGATGCACCTCAGCACTGCTTTCCAGTGGTTTTAAAATGGCGCTGATTGGCCCAGAAGGGGAATGATGCATAATTTCTATTTTATTTCTTCATCTTTTGACGGTGTAGTTTTGTGTGCCGTGCTGAGAGAAAGTTTTATCCATCAGACACACCTGAAGCCTTGAATCTTGACCTTGCATTCACACTTTTATACCTTGAATTCGAACATAAGAGTGGAATACTGCTTCTTGGGGTTGAAATCTTTCACAGGTGAATTTTTCCATTTGTCAATTTTCCGTTTGTCAAGGCACTGAATCTCTGGGGTGTTTGCAAAATGCCAAGTTTCTAATCATATTGTAACATAAACATGCCACCTACCTGCAGTGATAATGAAATAATGTCCACTTGCTGCTGAGAACTTGCCTCAAGCCTCGTCTGGAAGAGATCAATTTTACTGGAGGAGGTGCAGTTTCACCACCGTCATTCTGGTACTTTAATTGGTGATTTTCGCGACGTGCAGAATGACATTATTTGTGCTTAATAATTACTGGATAAATAATTTCCTCCCACAGCCTTTCTGTCGATTCCGGCTCTGTCTGGATTGACAGTTTGTTTTGACGTAAATTTACCAGTGCTTTGCGTGGTAATGTTTTTATGTGTCGAGGGAAGTAGAGTCTGAAACAACCCTTCAGTCATTTTGGGGAATAATTACATTGCCCACTAATGATAATTACATTGTCCTGTAATACAGTCTAGAAAGGCCTTCTCGAGAGCTCAACACGCTGAACCTCTTGGAATAGCAAGTACAGTTTTCTTCAATACATCTGCAATCCTTTTTGACTACCTTGTATTTCTTGACCCTTTGTGTGTGTGGGTGTAGTGGTCGTCTATTATGTTCTCTCAGCCTCCTCACTCTGTGTGTGTGTTTACTTTGTGTCTATTGTGCGCTCTCTTCAATACATGGCCTAGCTTCTTTGACTTCTTAAACGTGTGTGTGTGTGTGTGTGCGCGCGCCTAGTTTCTTTGAACAAATTCACCGTGTGCAAGGGAATGTCTTCAATACATTGACAGCTTTTTGGTCTCTTGAGTACCGTGTGTGTGTGTGTGTGTGTGTGTGTGTGTGTGTGTGTGTTCTTTCAACCGACCTCACTGTGTGCTTAGTGGGAGTCTTTTCATGACTGTGGCTTCCACCGCTGGTTGAAGAGGCAGGAAGTGATTAGCTGCCCGTTAATAAAGCTCTTAACAAACCCACTAACGAACCCTGAGGGCAGCTCAGGGACGCCCCCGCACGCCACCTCAATTAGACTGGCAAATAAGGGCTCGTTACGCAAACAACTTAGAGATAATCTGCATTTCTTCACCTGAGACACCTGCGCCGCGCTGACAAATGTTTACCCAAAGGCTGAGGAGAGAGGAAGCGAGGGAAGGAGGGAGGAGAAGGTGAAAGGGGAGGCGAGAGGAGACGGAGGTAGCGGGGGATCGCCGAGTGAAAGGAGCTGATAGGAAGGGTGTTGCCATGTAGGGGAACGGAGGATGAGAGGATGAAAGGCAGGATCCTCATGATAAAAAAAAAAAAGAAGAAGCGAGGAGCAGGAGAGAAGTTGGGAGGAGGAGAGAAATACTTCCATCGTTTTCTGGTTCTTAAAGGGAAAGCGAGTACGGCTTTTACTGCCCCGTACAAAATGACCGTAATGCCTGCAGGGGGTTGATGGGGTTGTTGATCAACTCAATGATTACTTCGCCGGGTGCAGAGATGTCTGGCATTCAAAACCCACTTTCCAGCCAGTACTCTCTGTTTAGGAACCGGCAGGAGGAGGAGGAGGAGGAGGAGGAGACAAGTTCTGCTGATGTAATTCCTACTTGTCCTGTAGAGGTCATTGATTACTTAATACCCCTTTTAATGTTTACACTTTACATTTTAGCTGACGCTCTTCTCGAGGGTGCAAGAGGAGAATAATCTCCCTGTAATCAGTTCGGTGTGCGATGCCCTTCAGAGTGTCATCACATCATCTCTGGGCACCACTTTACACTAAAAAGTCAGTGGACACCTGACCATCACACCTATATGAGCTTGCTGCACATCCCATTCTAAAACCATGATAATATGGAGTTGGACCCCCCCCCCCACTCTTCTGGGAAGACTTTTCACAAGCTGTTGGAGTGTCTGTGGGAATTTGTGCCCATTCAGCCAAAAGAGCATTAGTGAGGTGAGGCAGTGATGTTGGAGGAGAAGGCCTGGCTCGCAATCGGCGTTCTGATTCCTCCCAATGGTTCAATGGGGTTGAGGTCAGGGCTCTGTGCAGGCCAGTCCAGTTCCTCCACACCAAACTGGTCTAACCATGTCTTTATGGACCTGGCTTTGTGCACAGGGGCTCAGTCATGCTGGAACAGCCAAGGGCCTTCCCCAAACTGTTGACACAAAGTTGGAAGCGCCCAAGTGGCTAAAATGTCTTGGTATCCTGTAGCATTAAGATTACCCTTCACTGGAACTAAGGGGCCAAGCCCAAACCCTGAGGAACACCTGAACTCAATAACTAGTAGGGGTGTCCCCTGACTTTTGGACATATAGTATACGTACATACACACACCAAAATGTGAAGTGTCAACTCTACAGTACAGTTTGAGCTCTTCTTTGCAGGGAGATCCCCATTATTTATTGAAACAAGTCTGTAATTCAACAGCAGAGCAGAAATGAGAATATTCTACCCCTGGAGAAAAGGTGTGAAGGCTTGGCCACGGCGTCTGAAAGTGTGAAAGCTTACTGTTTGAAATGTGAAGTAGAGCACAATAGCGTCTTGCTTCTCTTGTCAAACAATCCCCATGTTCTCTCCAGCAGCCCGCTTTGGAAATGAACCCTCAGCAGTATTCTGTTGAACTTGAACATAAACTAGATCCATTCGCGTGCTTGAATCCGCTGTGCTTCTGCGTTGCGGCCCCGTTTTCACCGGGCGTAAGTGGGTCTTGCGCTGAAATTCCCGCGTGCTTCTCGGATAGTGGTCAGGCTAGTTTTCTCCGCGTGACTCCCCTGATACGTTTCTTCAAATTATTCTGCAAAAAATGAGTCACGGTCAAAAATGGGAAACGGGAATCATCCGTAGAGTCTTACATCAGCTACTGTTCCTGTTTTGCAGTAACCAGCATTTAAGACCACATGAGTGACACGAGTGGTGAGAGACATGACTGCTGGTGTCCAAGTAGAGAACAGCGGTGATATTCAACAGGATTTTTTTGGACACAATACAAACGGTTCACCAGCACACCAAGAGTGAAAAACCTCCTTTGTCAGTCATTATTGCGCTTTCCGTCTGTGGCATTCATTTTTCTTGGAGAGAAAGGAACATTTTAACTCCACGCTGTCCTGTATTGGGATGACCTATGGGGTGCTGTGAAGCGTGACAGGCTTGTTGTGATTGGTTCTTGGCTCTGGCGCGTATTGTCCTGGCAACGCTCTCCTGGGGTCGACGGGTTTGACCTCTGCACGGCAGTGGGGTTCCTGATGGATCTCTCTCTGCAGCCAACATACAGCCAGGGGTTTGCTGCACGTGTGTATAGATATATATATATATGTGTGTGTGTGTGTGTGTGTGTGTGTGTGTGTGTGTGCCTTCTGTTTGAGAATGAATAGGTGGATTGCGGGGTCTATGTGTGTGTGTGCATGCATGTCTCATATGTGTGAGAGTTAGTTGATTGTGTGTGTGTGTGTGTGTGTGTGTGTGTGCGTGCCTTCTGCTTGAGAATGAATAGGTGGATTGCGGGGTCTGTGTGTGTGTGTGCATGCATGTCTCATATGTGTGAGAGTTAGTTGATTGTGTGTGGGTGTGTGTGTGTGTAATCTATGTTTTTCTGAACACTTGGATTATTTGTCACTTGTGGAGGCCGGTGTGTGTGTGTGTGTGTGTAAGAAAGCAAGATAGGTGTGTGTGTGTGTGTGTGTGTGTGTGTGTGTGTATGTGTGAGGATGAGTTGCTGAGTGTGTGTTTGTGTGTGTGTGTGTTTGGCTCATTAGTGCAGCAGTTCAGAGGCGATTATTTATCGTCATGGTGCCCAGCCCGCTGAGTTGTGGCACAGTCAGCAGCCACACACACACACACACACACACACCTATAGTACTAACAAGATGCCCCCCCGTGCCTTATACACACACACACACACACACACACACACACACACACACACACACACACACACACACACACATGCAGTCATGCGAACAGACACACACACACACACCATCAAATCTTATCTTAAACCTCTACACCCAGTGGTATGCACACTTACCCACAAACAGAAACACACACTCTCTGCTACCAACACACACACACACACACACACACACACACACACACACACACACACACACACACACACACACACACACACACACACACAATCTCTGGCTCCCTCTGCCCTACCCCTGACTTTGTCCATGTGACCTTGGGCGAGCGTTGCCAGTGGCTGCTGCTGAGATTTCCGGGTAGGGGGTTGGAGGGCGGATGGAGGAAGGCTTGGCCAGGGATCACACAACTTTCATCCCTGCATCCATCCATTCGTCCGGCTGATGAACGAGAGAAAAGTTTTCTCTCCTTTGTTGACAGATGGCGGTGGAAGTTTTGGGACTCACGAGGAGCTCATTTATAATTAAGTGCCTGTTGGATTCCAGCTTGATCAACAACATCATTTATTTTTAAATTGTGCGTAAACGCGATCCGCAAAACTGACTATGACTGATTACAGACGTAGCCGTTGTAGATGTCCCAATGCTTAGTGCTTACTACTGAACTACCGCTGTGCTTTGGCTTCATCCCCAAAAGAAAAAAAATAAATAATTCAAGCTTTGTTTTTTTTAGCTGTTTGAACTGAGAAGGAATGCTCTGGCAACTAGATGGTTGAGGGACACTCAGGTTTTGTGTAACAATTTACTGATTTGGTTCTTCTGTGTCTGTTCAAGAAATAATTGTCTGTCTTACTAATGTGGGATGGATGAGGGATGAATGCATGAAGGGGAACTTCTACAACGGCTATATTGGATCAGATGATATGCAACCGACATTTCTAACGCTTGGATATCTTCAGGAGAAATGCATCAATTAAGATGTGCAGACATGTATGGATTCCAGAAGAGAAAGGTGATTTGAAGTACTGTATGTTTATTATGAAAAAGGTGAAGAATTATACATTAAAAACCAAGACCCGTGTGAGGCTGAACACACATTGTTATTCTAAGCTCAATTGCATAGGATGTAATCATCATGTGAAGTAAAAGAATTGTCAGCTGTCAGATGATGATGGTTCATTTTTGGCCTCAATTGCAAAGATTCCAACATCAAGATATTTGAATTCATTGTGAAACCTTATAATTACCTTATAATCACCGTAAACAAGTGAGACCATGGTGGAGACAGGGCAGTGGTATTGTTAGGTGCTAGTGTTTATCAAAAATAAGACCACATTTCCCATGAAACCTGTTGCTTCCTGTCACAAAGAGGATGTTACTACTAAAGAGGGTAAAAATCTTGGCGCTCATTTCTCCATCAGCCTTTCAGTTATTCCTCCATCTGCCATTGCGAGAAATTCTGAAAGCTTTAACGCCATTTACACTGAAAGCACAGCGCCCTCTTCCTGTTCTGTGCCGTAAAGCGATCCCAGAGATTTTCCCGCAAAAATACGACCCGGCGGCGCGAAGTGTAAAACGCAGGCTGCCGCTCTCCTCACGTGGTCTCGTTTGTTTACGGTAGTTATCCTAATCCCTCCAAATGTTTTATCGGCGTGAGAATGCCGCGTGTAGCACCTTTTTAAAGCATGAAGCGACGGCATCAGAAAAAGAGACGAGCTCAAGCGGACACGCTGTCTGTCTGTCTGTCTGTCTGTCTGTCTGTCTGTCTGTCTGTCTGTCTGTCTGCGTGTCTGTCTGTCTGTCTGTCTGTCTGTCTGTCTGTCTGTCTGCGTGTCCGTCCACAGTTCCTCCCTTTCAGCCCACACAGCTGCCGGCTGCCATTTTGAGGAACAGCTGACATTTGCCTTCTCTCTCCATCAGATGCAATACTGGGCATGGGCCTCTGACATTTCTGACTCTGCGTGTGTGTGTGTGTGTGTGTGTGTGTGTGTGTGTGTGTGTGTGTGTGTGTGTGTGTGTGAGATGAGTTACTTGGGCATGCCCCCCTGACATTTTATTGGATGCTAATGGTATTCATCGCCATGGCAGCTGGAGGGTAGGCAGGCATGGCTGTCTGTGTGTAAATGGCGCCTGTCGCTCACTTGGAGGTGTGTGTGTGTGTGTGTGTGTGTGTGTGTTGTCAGGGGTGTGTGACTCAGGCTGGGGAGGTTAGCGTGACGCAGGGCTAGCGTTGAACGGGGTGTTGCGTGTGTGTGTGTGTGTGTGTGTGTATGTATGTTAGCGTGTGTGAATTGTATGTTTGTTGACAGGAGAATGTGTGTTTGCACTTTGCTGGAGTTTGTGGGTGTGTGTGTGTAGGTGTGTGTGTGCATGTGTGTGGGTGTTTGTGCGTGAGTGTGCATGTGTGTATTCATGTCAGTGTGTGTGACGGCATCTATCTGTATTAGTCTGTGTGTGTGTGTGTGTGTGTGTGTGTTTGTGCGTGGGCGGTCAGTGGTCTTCTTACAGTGTGTGTGTGTGTGTGTGTGTGTGTGTGTGTGTCTGGAGGGCAGGGAGATAAAGGCGCCTGCTTTTTTCTGATAAGGACTCCCACCTCTACCTCTCTATCACTCCACTGTTCTGCCTCCCTCCTTCTCTCCATCTTTCTACCATTTCCTTTCTTTGTCTCCCTCTATCAGTCACTGTCGCTACACCATACTGTCTCTCTCTCTCTGTCCACCTGTCTCTATCATTCTACCTGTCTTTCTGCCTTCCCCCCCTTTTTCTCCTTTCTCCTCATCCTCCCTTCCTTCTGTGTGATAATGAGGATGTGGTCACCCCGGGGCTATTGGGCTGTTTCACCAGGCTTAATCAAGCTATTTCACTAAGAACACATATTTATTTGACTACTAAACTTTAGAAAACTGTTATTAAACCAGAAAAAAGTTGTTTAAGACCACATTGTTATTAAAAAAAAAAGAGGTAAATATCGGTATTTCTTAGTATAGCAGCATTCTAGGTTTTTGCAATAACATCCAGACTGAGCAAGAATTGGATGGGAGGCGTATTTCTCTCTCGTTTCCTCTCCCTGTTTACTCCGTCTCCTGCCTCTCTCTTCATTTATTCACTTTTTTTTTTTTCCCCCAAGAGTAGAGATAGAAATGGAGAGGCTAAGCAGGAATGCGACACCGGCGGAGTATATATATATATTAGTACCCCTGCTCATAGCTTCCCATGGAAACGATATTCTCCTCTGAGACCGCAACGGCGAGAAAAGGGCAATACAAATAAAGTTGACTCGGAAAAAAACCCCACTTATTATTTTTGGTCGGTGAAACAAATGTCGCTTGTATTCTTATGAGCCCGCCGAGCTGTAAACAACATGCACTTTGACATGTTTGTGTGTCTCTGCTGTTATGATGATAATAACACCGACTGGGAGGTCAGAGGTCAGGGTCAACTATATTACATTACGCAGGGTGGATGCCGTCTGCCGTGGGGGCTCGAACCCGGGGCCAGTCCAGTTAGCGGCACCCAGACCTGTCTTCTGTCTCGAGTAGAAAGTAACTGTCTCTCTCTCTCTCTGTTTTTTCTCTCTCTACCTGTATCACTCTCTGCTCTCTCTCTCAGTTCCTCCTCATTTCAATTCAAACACAACAACAAAACACATAAAAACAACATAAAAATAAAGAGACGTCTGGAAGATCACAGCTCATTGTTAATGGTTGGCAGTAACTCAAATCAACTTTTCACGTTTAAAACCATCTCCCCTTCTCTTCCTCCGCTCTGTATCTGTTCATCCTCCGCTAGATGCTGGAGGAAATGAGGATCCCTCTCTCCATGTTTACCTCCTCTCTCTCTATCTCTCTCTTTCCCTCTCTTTCTTTTTCCTCTGTCTCCTGCCCTACATATCCTGTGTTTTCCTCTCTCTCATTTCTCCCACTATTCTATCTTCTGTTCCTACTGGTTTTACCATCCTTTGCTCTGACATTCGTCTTTCTCTCTAGTCTCTTCAACTTTTCGCCCCTCTTTCTCCATCCTCTCATCATGTCTTTCCCTCACTCTCTCTTCATCCCTTTCTACTCCTCTATGTTTGTCTCTTTCTCTTCACCCCTCTCTCTCTCTCTCTTTCTCACTGTCTTTCTCTCTCTTCCTCTATCTCTCTTTCTTTCCTCTATTTCTAATCCCTCCTCACTCTCTTCTCTTCTTATGTCTCTGGCTCCAACACTCTCTTCCTCTCTCTCCCAGCTGGCTGTTTAAGAGCTGTTTGCCATCTGATGTTCCTGTGAGAGGTAATTAAGGCCTGAATCACAGTGTGTGTGTGTGTGTAGAAATGTGATAATTTCATCACTATTCTCTCCAGGCTAGCTTGCTAACTATGTCGGGACAGCCCCCTGACTCCATCCCTCTCTTTGGCACTCTTACAGGGGGCTTCCAGGTGACGTAACACCCCCTGTGGAGGCCATAGTGGAAGTCCTCACCTCTGGGGCAAAGATGGCTGTGAGCAGCTGGTTGCGTTTCTAAATGTCAACAGTATCTCTAGTATTTCTAAAAATCATCAGTATTGAACAGACATGGTTCACTTGGCCACTGATACGTCTGATCAAGATTGTGGACCAGGATTGAGAACCACTGGTCTAGATAATGTTAGCTTGTTAGCTAGCTAAGCATCACTGTCCGGTTTGCACACTAGCTAACGTATCTAGTAGAAGCTAGCATTAATAGTTGCATGTTAACGTTAACATTGGTTTGCTAAATTAGCCTGCTGGCTTGCTAGCTAGCTAGTTAGCTTGTTAGCTAGCTAAGCATCACTGTCTGGTTGTTAACACATATGATTTGCACACTAGCTAACGTATCTAGTAGAAGCTAGCATTAATAGTTGCATGTTAACGTTAACATTGGTTTGCTAAATTAGCCTGCTGGCTTGTTAGCTAGCTAGTTAGCTTGTTAGCTAGCTAAGCATCACTGTCCGGTTGTTAAGACATATGATTTGCACACTAGCTAACGTATCTAGTAGAAGCTAGCATTAATATTTGCATGTTAACGTTAACAATGATTTGCTAAATTAGCCTGCTGGCTTGTTAGCAAGCTAGTTAGCTTGTTAGCTAACTAGCAATGGCAAGTCTCAAGTGCTTATTTAGGATAACTTCTTCTAATCTTTTCAGGCTACAACTCATAGTCCAGTGGAGTAGAGGGGGGTTAGGAGTTAGGCCTAAATACAAGACAATTTTCTATGTCACAGTATCCTAAATATGAGAAAAGATCTACACACACTTTTACTTATAACATTACTGAACTGACCTATACCCACACCGCAACAATCTTTTTCAGGAATCTCTCTTATATACTGTTAATCTTTGTATGTATTGTTTCAAGTAAATAAAAATAAAAATAAAATGGGGCAATAGATCACAATTCACTGCCGACTTGGACCAAGACAGTTTAGCCAGGATTGACTGATTCATACTTCTGATTGGTGGAGGCTTGCTGCAGACTTGTGACTCGACTATACCAGTAATACTACCAGTGTGGCAGCAACAAGCAGAGTGGCTGGAATAACTCAGAATTAGGTATGAAACTGGAAACTGGCTTCGGGCTGCACTTGAGGAATAAACAGCAGAGACTACATCTATTTCTTATGTATTACTGTAGCAAGAAACAGATTGAAATAGGTATAGGAAATAGATTGCTTTGGAGAAAGGGGTAAGGGAGGGGAAGAGGAGGCAGAGGCCCGGGCTAAATAACCATCAATATAAATGCAAGATTTATCATTTAATTCAGTGGTTCCCAAAATGGGAGTCTGGGGCCCCATTTTTTTTAATAAAAGGGGACCCCCTTAGGGCTTCAACCTTGATTTCACTCCCTCTATTTATCCAAGTTCAACAACGCTCTGCTTCACCTTCATCCAATTCCCCCCATTCACACATGGGAGTGCCCAGTAACACCACAGTCTTCTTCAGCTGAACGGCACCACCGGAGCAGCTCGGGTTTAAGTGCTTTGTTGAAGGACGCCTCAGTGGTGTTTGTTCCGGGAGGTGCAGAGCGTTTCTCCTTTACTTTCCCCTCCATGTTTTTTTCCCAGCCGCTCGAGGATTCGAACCGGTGAGTTTGCCTAGTCTCACCAAATGGTAGCAAAACATATAACAAATTGAGGACCTTAAGACCTTGATTGACAAAATGAGAACTCTTTTACAGACTGGATCCTCTATATTTTAGAGATATTGAATTATAAATTTGAGAATTGTTTCCACATTTATACATATTTTTTGAGATAACATCTTTTATTTAAATATATCAATTTGCGATATATCTCGTGCTGATATTGACCTTTTATTATAAATCAGATATTTTCACCCTGCAGGATTCTGAGGAAAACACTGAATCCTCGTACATTTTTGGTATGAAATTGGTAAAAAGTTGAAATACACTGAATAACGGCACTAAATATTGGCTATCGACACCTTCAATTAAGAGATATTGGGAATGGCGCCACAAAAACTCATATCAGTTGAAGAGAAGGAGGTGACGGAGCGGGAGGACAGAGGAAGAGGAAATGGAAGGAAAAATAGTATAGGGGGTTGAACAGAAAAGAGACAAGGGCAGAGGAGATGAGAGAAGAAGGGCAAAGATCGCCGTTCATCGATTGGAGGTTCCTGTATTTGTCGGCAATGTTTGAGGATTCACACATCTTTTTATCTACAGTCAGAGAGAGAGAGAGAGAGAGAGAGAGAGAGAGAGAGGAGGAAGGGAGTGGCAGAGTGAACAAGAGAGGGGGGACTTTTATTGTGTTGTGTTGCCATGTTGTCATAGTCCTGGCGACATCACCACCATCGGTATACTGTACGTACACGCCACGGACATCTTTGTAATTGAAGCCATCACCAAATTGGTACCGACTCAGCCCTGACTCTGCCGCTGCCAGAACGTGTTTCCCTCCATCTGCTGAACTGACCATTATAGGATTGGGGGGAAAAAAAAAAAGGCCAAGTAATAAAATAGAGCTACGGGAAACATAAAGCGCTCAGATCATCATTTAATGGAGAATTCAATGATATTGTGTAAAGACAAAACATGAAATTGCAATTTTAAGAGAGACATTAGAACATAACCGTTCTCCGGTATACTGTCACACAGTAAAACGGGAATGCTCTCTTAAAACTGCATTTTCATTGTATTTCTTCACACAGTATCATCGGATTTACCATTAGAAATCTGACCGGTTTAGGAGGTTTTACTTACTTACCTGTGGAAATCCTCGGCCATCGAAACAGAAGCACAGACATGTTTTTTCAAATCCTGTAATGGTGGGAAAACCATTTGCTGGCACCATTTTTTTTGCAGTGACTGGAGGAGTAGTGTACACGTCTGGACTGTTTGAAAGTGGAAGAGACTGAGAGAGAGGGGGAAGTGGCGAGGAAGGATAAAGAGAGGGAGAGAGGAGGGGGCAGAGGGAAGGAGAAGGAGAAGAATAGAGGATGAGATTAAAACGAAAGAGAGAAAAAAAGCCAGAGATACACTCAGGAATGATGGGAGAGATATTAGCCAGGGTGAAAGCGAGGACAAGAGCTTTTTCTTTCTTCCCTTCTGTCGTTTATTTGGCAGCGCTTCTCCTCCGATTGTTCCAGTTTGGCATTTTCACTTCGTACTCAGCCTCTCTCTCTGTCTCTCTCTCTCTCTCTCTCTCTCTCTCTCTCTCTCTCTTCCCGTTCTCTCCCTCCAAGTTAATGTGTAACTGAAAAAATGATTCAGCAGTTATTCTGTGAAGTTAATGACCGGGAAAATGTTGCAACATATTATACATCGTTGTGTAGAAAATACTGCAATCTGTGTGTGTGTATTTGTGCATGCATTTGCTTGTGTGTGTGCACGTGTGTAGTCTTTTATTTTCTTTATGTGTCTCCAGCCTCTTGAGTTGAATTTAATTTGAAGGTGTCAGGGCGTCCGACTCCAGACAGGAAAAGGTTTGGTCAACTCTTTGCCTGGCACTTGAACATTTGTATTTCTTATCAGTGCAAAAATGAGCACAGATCCTGCCAGATCTCTGAGCTCAGTAGGTGGAGGGTGGCTCAGTTATTTCCTGCATCAAGACAAAATGCGGAAAGTAATTTAGAGGCTGTGAGAATGCACGAAAAGTCAATAGGAGGAGGTGAACGCAGCAAGATGGATGCTGCTTCGCTTTAGGGCTTTGTGAAGTGAGGCGAAGAGGCGAAGAGGCGTTTGCACGAGTTACATCTTTTCAACACAAGTCACCTGATGCAGTAAAGCCAAAGCCAATCAGCCTGGACATTTCTCTCCCCACCTAGTATCTACCTGAAGTATCTAGTCCTTATATATTTGTGATATTTGTTATTTCCCCACAGAAGTGCGTAATGCTTATTTACTTTTGTCTCGTCATTCCTCATCTTCACCGAGAAAGACGTCCACTAAAACCTCTGATCATCACGAATGCTTTCCGTTGAGTGCGGTGGCATCGAACCCGCGTGGCGTGCCGTCTGCTCATGGGTCGAGTCGGTCCGGTGACGTGAGGTGAAACGCTGCCTCAGAGTCGCAGGATAGCAGGACAGAGGCATGATGGGAGACCGTGAAACCTGCCACCGGCTTTAAAGACATGAAGCTGTTTGTCTGTATGTATATGTGTGTGTGTGTGTGTGTGTGTGTGTGTGTGTGTGTGTGTGTGTGTGTGTGTGTGTGTGTGTATACTTTTGACCTCTCCAGTGATTAACATGTTGTGCCTGTGCTCTCAGGGGGTGCTGAGATTTTGTGTGTGTTTGTGTGTGCGTGTGTGTGTGTGTGTGTGTGCGTGTGTGTGTGTGTGTGTGTGTGTGTGTGTGTGTGTGTGTGTGTGTGTGTGTGTGTGTGTGTGTGTGTGTAGCCATACCTAAGCAGGGCACTCCGCTGAGGGAACAGCTGTCAAGGGAGGGGCGCGGGTAATGATGGCCATGCATCACTGTGTCGTGTGTGAGTGTGTGTGTGCGATAGTGTCTGGTCATACGTCATTTGTCCATGTCTGTCTGTGAGCTGCTGGGTGCCTGCAGACTGTGTGTGTGTGTGTGTGTGTGTGTGTGTGTGTGTGTGTGTGTGTGTGTGTGTGTGTGTGTGTGTGTGTGTGTGTGTGTGTGTGTGTGTGTGTGTGTGTGTGTGTGTATGTGTATGTGTGTGTGTTTGCTAGCCCTGGGTCTGACAGTCTGTCAGAAAGGCTTTCTAATTGTGGTTAAAAGATGGCAGGCCGGAGTCAGCCTAATTTATCATTTACCTAATACACACACACACACACACACACACACACACACACACACACACACACACACACACACACACACACACAGTAGGTTGTGTGGTTTGGCAGGGTTCCTGGCTGTTTTATTGTATAAATAAAGGCATTATACCTTATCAGGCGGTACACCGGTGTCTGAGGAGACTGAGTTCAATATGTGAATTCATAAATGAAATATCAGAAACCAGAGAAAAGTACAGAAGGGAGGGAGAGGAGAGAGGAGAAGAAGAAGAGGAAAAGGAGGGAGGAAGAAGACAGAGGATTAAAGAAGGTAGAGGATGAGAGAGGAAAAGAAGAGGTAGAGGGAGGAGAAGGCAACAGAAGGGAGGGAGAGAGAGGAAGAGGAGAGAGGAAAAGGAGGGAGGAAGAAGACAGGAGAGAGAGATGATAAGGATTAAAGAAGGTAGAGGAGGAGAGAGGAAGAGAAGAGGTAGAGGGAGGAGAAGGCAACAGGAGGGAGGAAGAGAGTGGGGGAGAAAGGGAAGAGAGGAGGAAGAGGAGGGAGGAGAAGAAGAAGAGGAAAAGGAGGGAGGAAGAAGACAGAAGAGAGAGAGATGATAAGGATTAAAGAAGGTAGAGGAGGAGAGAGGAAGAGAAGAGGTAGAGGGAGGAGAAGGCAACAGGAGGGAGGAAGAGAGGAGGAAGAGGAGGGAGGAGAAACCGGAAAGGAAGAGGAAGAGAAAGGGGAGGAAGAGGGAAGAAAGAGGAACACAGAGGAGAGAAACAGAAAAGAGGAGAAGAGAAACGGGACGGATGGGAGGAAGAGAGAGGAAGAGGCAGGATGGGAGGAAGACAGTGGGCTTGGCAGAGAGATGAGGGAGAGAAAGGAGGAAAGAAAAACAGTGAAAGAGAAAGGAAAAGAAAGAGTGAGCGGTAGAGAGAGAGAGAGAGAGAGCGTTAATCTGCCCTGCCAGCCTCCTGCTCTCCCTTTCTTCCACTCTTCCTTCCTCCCACTCTTCCCTCCGTTTCACAGATTTGTTCCCTCGTTTCTCCTCCGCCGTCTTCTCTGTGTGTGTGTGTGTGTGTGTGTGTGTGATCGCGCCATTGTCTTAGGAGTCGGCGAGCGTATCTGCATGCTGCACGCACACACACACACACACACACACACACACACACACACACACACACACACACACACACACACCTTCTCAGTTTTTGGGGATAGTCAGTGTGTGTGTGTGTGCGGGTCACTGTTCACCACAGGTCAGGATTAAAAGATTTCCCGCCAGGAGAGTTGCTCATCCCCCGGCAGGGAGGGAGAGAGGAGAGAGAGAGAGAGAGAGAGGAGAGAGAGAGAGAAAGGGAGAGAGGAGAGAGAGAGAGAGAGAGAGAGAGAGAGAGAGAGGTTCAGAGTTACAGACAGGATGGATCCACAGGCTTGTCTGGGTACCTGCTGGGTACGGCTAAGCAACGGCACCGCCAAACTCTATCGCCGTTAGCATCACAAAGTCCAGACACGGTCGCCATGGCAGCCTAGATCACAGCAACACAGAAGAGCCTCCCATCCTGGTTCAGACCAGATTCATCCAGGTGAGATTGCGGTGTCGGGTGCGGTCGCCGCTGGGAAAATCTTTGTGCGCAGGAAGTGATGAAGTGAAGAGCGAAATACGAACCGTCTCCTTACAAGCTGGACTCACTCTCCTCCCTCCTGGGGTCCTGGGTGGTATGAGGCATTCAGGGACCGGGACCAGGTCGGTACGTTACATGACTTCTGGATATTGAAGTCCTTTCATTTTAAAGCAGCTATACCTCTCTGTGGGTTAGAGACCAGCAGCGCCGGACATGCCGGTGTACTTTTCGAGGTTAACTAATCCTGTGTGTGTGTGTGTTTGTGTGTGTGTGTGTGTGCGCGCGTGTGAGTGAGAGAGAGAGACAGGCGGCACTGCAGGGTATCACCTTGGCAGAGGTATTAAATCTTTTTCATCCTCTCCACAGGCTACATTCTCTATCACACACACCACACACACACACACACACACACACACACACACACACACACACCGCTGCTTTATAACACAGACACACACCCACAGACACAAGTTGAAGCAGACAGACACATCGTTGAGACAAACACACACTAATTTACATGCTCAATCGCACTATTTGGCACACACACACACACACACGAAAAGAGACAACGTAGAGCAGTGGCATGTCTACTGGTCTCTAACACACATGCACACACACACACACACACACACACACACACACACACACACACACACACACACACTGTAACAGACTCTCTAAGCTGTCACTATGTCAATGAATCATCCCCCTCTGCCTCACACAGCCAGGCAGTAGATCCCAGCCTGGCATGTGCGGTGTGAGTCGGGTGGGTGGGAGAAACGTCTCCCCCCCAAAATCCTTGTTGTTTGATTCTCCTCACAGCGGCACGTCGGCTTCATTCCCTCAAAGAGGAATTGGAAAAATATCACTTTCTCTCTCTACAGCCGTGAGAAAATAACAAGGAATACTCGGGTGTCCGGTTGGTCGAGACACAAGAGGTTCACGTCGCCATGTTTTGGGGAGGTTGGGCCCGTTGGTCAATTCAATGAGGTAGTAGTTATTGTTTGAGTTAACCTATGGTGGCTTGTTTCAGTGATTATATTTGTCTGGTTGTTGGTCTGAATGTGTGTAACTGGATGAATGTAGAGCCAAAAAAAAAAACCCTCCCTGGATGATGATTCACTGGTTGGATCGCTGCAGAAGGTCAGCGTGTGAATGACAGCAACACGACACTGCCAGATATTACGTCTCATATTCAGACGTATCAAGATTACTTCCAAATGTTTAGAGTCAAATTATCTCCCCGCTCTGGTAAATCATTTTGAAGTTTTTACCGAAAAAAACAAAAACATTCAGTAAAAAAATCCCGTGTTCATAAATCATTTGTGCAAATAAAGTAAACAGCAGCTGGACAAGTACCATGTTGCTGCAAAGTCCTGGGTTCAAATCCTGCCTGGGACCTTTTGTTGCATGGCATCGCCCTCTCTCTCTCTCTCGCCCCAGTCTCTCTCTCTCTCTCTCTCGCCCCAGTCTCTCTCTCTCTCTCCCCTGTGGACTGTCTACTGAAGGCAAAATGCCAACAAAACGTCTCCAAAATAAAAGCGTGACCAGGGCAGTCTCCCTGACAATCAGGGTGACTCTGCTCTTCCAGTTGCGACTCCCAACGTGGATCATGAAAATATTCCGTCTGCTGATGTTCTCCTGAGTATCGACGTGGCGTATGAGTCCGTGTTTGTTTGTAGAGGCAGAAGTATTTCACACCCACGCTAACAAACCGCAGATAAAGCCGTCGGATTTGGAGTCTGCCGAAGATCCTTCATCGGCTTCGAGCCAAATTTCTGTGAAATCGAGATAAAAAAGATAAATTGACTGAGTTTAAGATTTTGTTGAACGATGCAGTGTTATTTTGATTAACAGTGCAGAGAGTGACACACACACACACACACGCACACACACACACACACACACACACACACACACGCCTCGCTCAAGCACACACATGTATGTAGGCAGGGACACAAAAAAAGACTGTCGACATGTTTTTGTTTGTGCATTTGTTTCAGTTGGTGGGTACACTCTTGCACACACACACACTCATACACACTCATACACACTCATATACACACAGACACACACACACACACACACACAGACACAATCCAAGTCTTTCTTTCTGTCTATCCTGTCTCTCTCACACAGACGCTAAATCCCTGGATACGAGATGTTGGTGCCGAGCTCACCAAACTGAAACGGAACAACACACACACACACACACACACACACACACACACACACACACACACACACACACACACACACACACACTCAGGAGCCAAAACTGAGGAGCCAAAACGCTGACAGATTTTAAGGATTTACCAACTGGAGGCCTCCTACACGTCTCTCTCTGTGTGTGTGTGTCTGTGTGTGTGTGTCTGTGTCTGTGTGTGTGTGTGTGTGTGTGTGTGTGTGTGTGTGTGTGTGTGTGTGTGTGTGCGTGTGTGTGTGTGCGTGTGAGGGAGAGAGAGAGAGAAGCATGACGGTTTGTTGGTAGTATTTGGAGCAGAACCAGAGCTGAGTTCCCACAGGACTGTTTAACCCTCGCTCTCCTCACTGTGTGTGTGTGTGTGTGTGTGTGTGTGTGTGTGTGTGACAGAGGTCAGTGTTTTCTACAAACACATTGAGCGGCCAGCCGAGGAGACGAAGCGGCCAGCTAGAGGGGTCAGGGCACCAACACGCTTCAGTTTCCTTTTCATGCGTCCTGAAGCTTCAACAATTCCAACTCACCATGGAGCATTTGAACTCAGCACGTAACTGCAGTAGATATTAGGTCCATGAACCTCTCAGAGAACCGGGGTTATTAATGTCAACTGCACTAATTTACCAACCTAACCGGGGAAAAAAAGACTATATATCGCCGCTGTCGGGCGGAAACCTTTTTTGTCCAAAACCGTACTTTTTCAGGAAATGAAAAAAAACGAAATTGCCTCGTAAAGTTGTCACTGTTTACTTTCAGCTCAGCTGTTTGCGGCACAATTCAAAACGGAGACGGGGCGGAGCTATGAGGTTTTGCCGACAGTGTGAGGATCCAATGGAGTTACGAGATTTAGTCACAAGCTTGTTTTAATACTTTTCATTGGTTAAAAATGTCTGA
>JAXDDW010000002.1:16815000-16817500 GCA_034670385.1 Hoplostethus mediterraneus
GAGTGCCTCTCACCCCTCTTCCTACCGCTTCCTCCTCCTCTTCTCCAACTTTCTAAGAAGCACTTTCAGCTTTGCATGAGAGTGTTCTGCCCTTGTGAGGAGGCTTTGTAAGAAAATATTTTATTTTGTTTTGTTTTTTACATCTGCTTTTCACAGGGCATCTCCTGTATTTTAAAGCGGCCTGTTATTTAGAAGGAGCCGGCGTCTGTCTACCTGTTGGTTATCTGAAACACGCAGAACGGTGACAGAAGTTCAACATCAAATCGTTTTTGTTTTCCCTTTTCAGACATTTTACTTGATTAGTGATTCAGAGCTGTCTAGACGCTGCGAGTTGTGATTCATGTCACCGGCAAAAGGCATTTATCACCGAGATTAACTCCAGTAAGGGAGAAATGTTGAAAGGAAAAGAAACACAAGACAGCCAGAAAAGGGTTGAGTTGAAATGAAGAAGCATCTGTGTGTGTGAGTAGTGTTCCCCGTAGTATTGAATGTGTGTGTGTGTGTGTGTGTGTGTGTGTGTGTGTGTGTGTGTGTGTGTGAGAGAAACATCCTCTGTAAACCCTGATGTGTGATGGTTCGGCTACCACAGAGTGGTCTTGACCCAGACAGCCCTCAGTAAGTGTATTTTTACCCAGCTATATTTTCCTCTCAGCTGCCATCTTTAGTTACGTGCCCTTCTCCAACTGTCTGGTAACCACTCATATCTCTTCTAGTAGGCGGGGGTATGGTGTGTTTACATGCAAAACACTATACCACATTTAGCTGAAGGTCTTGTCCAAGATAGTTATAATAATAATAATAATAATAATAATAATAATAATAATAATAATAATTACTTTATTTGTATAGCACCTTTCATACAGGATGTAGGTCAAAGTGCTTTAACAAATCGGCACAGCATAATTAAGAATAAAAAGAAAAAATAGAAAAGAAAAAATAAAATAAAACAATGAATAACAATAAAAAATAACAATAATAATAATAATAATAATAATAAATAAAAGATAAACCACACAGTTGCAAGGGGTGTAAAAAGAGAAGAAAAATAAAATAAGAATAAAAAGTGGATACAAATAAAAATAATAAATTAAAAATAATAAAAAGTAATAAGGTATGTATTAAAAATGTATGTTTTCAGTTGCCGTTTAAAAAAAATTTGTACCCCAATCTGTATCCCTGCCATGGATGAACAGTACATTGTGAGTATTGGCAATGACAAGTGACTCACTACACCAAATGACGTTACAGCTACAGATGTACAAGTCCTACTTTTTGACTCTCTAAACCCCCGAGAAGAAATGTTGAACAATCACGTCTTGCTGTCTTTTCTTGGACCGGTAACTCGTCTGTAAAATTGAGCAGTTACCGTTTGTTCACACTGCGAGCGACGTGATCAACAAGTCACCAGAAGTCCATTCATTTCCCGACTCAGCCGATATGTGGACGGTTCAACAAGCTTGTCGGCTGAGAAAAAGTCGGCCAGCTGAACTCTTTGCAGTTATCGGTCATCAGCAGCCAATCGGTTTGCTCCCTTGTGATGAACAGTAGTTCCCCCTGGCAAAATGGACGATTACTTCCCAGCTCACTACAACTTTTATTTGAGAGACACCAGGAAAAAATGTCTCAAAACATGATGCTCCGGGGTTGGTCGCATGCACTGTAGGGGTTGATGGTAAGCTTCCATCTACCTAATTAGCCTAATTGCCAAAATCAGCCAAAAATACACAAGGTGGTTGCAAGAAACCACCATATAGATGCAATCAAAGATGTGAACACCCTGTTAAAGCTCAATTAAGTTTCAATTCATCACTTCCTGTGGAGGCAGACTTCCCTCAGTGACCATACCTGACACCAGAATTTAATCTGGGCAACGATGGGCGTATTTTTCCCCTAAAATCCTAAATAACGAACCTTAAAAAGTGGGATGGAAAAGGTGGAGACACCGGACAAGAAGCTCTGTTATGGATGTTATGGATATTACGGTCTGTTTTGTATCTCAGTATATTGGTTTGGTTCTGGGCGATGCTCCAGAGATAATTGCCCGTAGCGAGAGCGCAGGATGCATGAAGTGGGACTCCTGTAATGGCGAGTTGCTCTCCGCCTCGCCTCTCACGGCCGAACGAGTGACTGAGATCTCTCGTTGAAGCAGACCGATGAGAGGATGACCTTCTCTCCTCCTCTCACCGGTCTCTCATCCCTCGCTCTCTACCTTTCAGCCTCTCACACCTGGCTCTCCCCCTCGCTCTCGTCGGACTCTCATCCGTCCCGCCTCTCACTCTGCCTCGCTCTCTCGTCTCTTGTTACCGTCGCTCACCCTCTCATCCCTCTCTCGTACCCTCTCGTACCCTCTCTGTCTCTCTCTCCCTCTTTCTCCATCGCTGCATCGCCTCTCTCTATCATCGCTCTCCATCTCTCTCGTCCACCTCTCATCCCTTTGTCTCTTTTGATCAGCAGCTCATCCTTCTTTGCTTTCCTTTGTCAACCTCTCTGTGTTTTCAGC
>JAXDDW010000002.1:16827500-16840000 GCA_034670385.1 Hoplostethus mediterraneus
GTGTCTGCGGTGCTAATGCAGGATAGATGCAAGATAAATGCAGGATGAGGGACTTCTGCAGTGACAAGCGCTGTAGAAACAAGAACAGGAAGTGAGCAAGACGACGACGGACGGACACACTGCTCTGGTGTCCTGAAGACCGATATGATCTGGAGCGTGTACTTCCTACCTCAGCTCTTATTTAATCAACTCTCTATGTAACACACACTAAGCCGTGGCCTGAGCCTAGATTATCGGTGATCACGGAAGGTCTACGTTACACTCTCCATTTTAATTACAACGGTCCAGTTATGGCCGCTTTAATGACATATTTGTCAATCAGAAAGATAGAGGTCTGGACAGGGCTCACCGTGGTATCAACTGGTCCTTCCTGGCAAAACAAAGCCAAAGGAAGATTTCTGTGCGGGTGCAAGGGTGTTCGACTTGTTTTATTAAAGGAGGGAAAAGATCAGAGAGAGAGAGAGAGAGGAAGTGGTGTTGCGCTCTTTCCTTTTGTTGTCACTCCTCCAACATGGCGGCATGTTCCCCCATAACCGCTGGTCGCCACTCCCCCAGACCTCTGGTAACGTCAAGGTTATGTGCAATGACCCAGTCTTGACCTAACGCACACTGATGCAACTCTTAACTAGGGAGTTAATCACTATGCATTTGTTTTTAAACGGTTAGGAACTCTTTGTCAGCAGTATGGTGGAGAACTGGTTAGCCTGGTTTCTACTCTGTTTCTATTGTGGTGCAGAACTGATAGCAGCAGCAGTCATGATACAACATACACAATACGCTGAGCACTTCAGATGATGGCAGCTGAAATTCATTCAATTCAAAATGTGTCATAGAATTTATGAACTTCCAAATAATTATCTAAATTCTCATTGCATGTCTACGGAGCCCCTTAAGGGTCATGATGGGGATATTGTTTTTTAGCTACTTTAGCGTTACCTCACAATAACTTTTGCATTACCTCGCAATAACTTTAGCATTACCTCGCAATAACTTTTGCATTACCTCGCCATAACTTTTGCGTTACCTCGCAATACTTCTGCATTCCCTCGCAACATCTAATGGGCTAACCAAAACCCCGCTGATTGACAGTGCTTGCTTGTAAGTTATTGTAATTAAAAGTTTAGATGCAGCAATAACGAAATGGCAGATGCCTTCACACAAGGGAACACACAGGACTGAAACAGTCTAAAACTGGCAGGGTTGGATAGACTCCAAAACTCGGGAGCAGGCCGAGATAATTGGTTAGGGTCGGCCATCACCACTCATCGTTTTATGCAGTTAAACATGCATTACCGTTAGTTGCGTGTAACTGTCGTGAATGTCAAACTTTGCGAGGTAACACAAACTTGTTGCGAGGGATCCCCGCCGTGACCCTTAAGGGGCTCCGTACATGCCTGCTCTTGAGTGTTTCTCAACCTCGTTGGCCACAACAAACAACGTAACGGCTCCTCTCAGCCCTTTGCTGCAACTGTGAACGACGGGATGGTGAACTTTAACAACTTTATTTTTCCTTTTAACTTAATTTTATTAATTAGTGGAGGAAGACCAAAGCTTTTAGTTCTAAGCTTACAAACTTTATAAATCCAACTTTTCACATGCCATAAGTCATCACAGGGTGCAGCAGGGTGGCGTACTGAGTAAAGAGACTGTCCTTCAAACTGGAGGACCCCGGGTCAAATTCAATTTATTATCCCACGACCCCCTGGGGTACCCAACCCTTGGATTGAGAACCACTACCCTTGAATACCAGATGGTCTAGCATCATGTGGCTCACAAATCTTTCTTCCTTGCGTCACTTTTACCGGCAGAGGAGAGGCAGAGACAAGAGGAGACGATCTGGAGACGATGTGTGCTGACAGTTGTCTGTCTGGGTGTTGGAAAGGTTAATCTGGTTGTATGGATGGAAGCTCTGCTGTATGGAGACATATAGATAACAATATTACATGTGACATATCGACCACTCTCCTTCTTTGGGTTGCCAATGTGCCATGAATCTGACTTTACATTCTCTGCTCTTGTTTTTATTGTACAGTAAAAACACCCATATGTCCCCAGTCGGGCTCTTGTGTAACACATGCCACTGTGGAACAATCTCCCCCTGCCCATCAGATCAGCTGAGTCTGTCGATTGCTTTCAGAAACAGTTAAAACCCACTTTTTTATGATGGCCTTTCTTTAACTTCACGGGTGTGCTCTGGGTGGTGACTGGTTGCTGAATGCTTTCTGTGTTTGTATACTTTTGAATGTGTTTTCTTGGTATGTGTTTGTGTCTGTGGTGTCCTTTTCTGTATCTTTGCTGATGTAAAGTACTTTGTAACCTCTGTTAAACAAAGTGCTATATAAGTAAAGTTTTACTTACTTACTTATATGAGTATTTTGCAGTATTTTGTTTCTATTATGACATCATAATAGAACTGGTTAGAATGGTTTCTAGGGTGTTTCTCTTATGACACCATAATAGAACTGGTTAGAAGGGGCGGCTGTGGCTCAGTGGGTAGTCCTCTAATCAGAAGATCGGAGGTTCGATCCCCGGCTCCTCCAGTCCGTTGCGCCTTCGGTGTGTGTATGAATGATTAGAGTCCCCTGATGTGTAGGTTGGCACCTTACATGGTAGCGCCCTGCCATCAGTATGTGAATGTAATGTAAAGCGCTTTGAGTGGTCGGAAAAGACTAGAAAAGTGCTACATAAGTGCAGTCCATATTATGACATCATAATAGAACTGGCTAGAATGGTTTCTAGGGTGTTTCTATTATGACACCATAATAGAACTGGTTAGAATGGTTTCTATTATGACACCATAATAGAACTGGTTAGAATGGTTTCTAGGGTGTTTCTATTATGACATCATAATAGAACTGGTTAGAATGGTTTCTATTATGACACCATAATAGAACTGGTTAGAATGGTTTCTAGGGTGTTTTTATTGTGGCATCTGTGGCACCAATTAGCCTGTTGTCGTTCAGCCTCGTTTCTGTACTGGGTTTTAACAGCTAATCACCTTGAATGATTTAACTGAATGGAACGGTACAGTGTTTCACCGCTGCATACTGGAAATACTTCTCTGGTTATTTCTCACCTTCCGTCTCTCTCTCTCTCTCTCTCTCTCTCTCTCTCTCTCTGCCATCCAAAGTTTCTCTTTGAGAGGGAAGGTGTTGTTGAGGTGAAAGGCAGTGGGAGAGGAAGGGATAGATTGGGAGAAGAACAAAAAGAGGGGGAGAGAAGGAAGGAGAGGAAAATGAGAGCGGTACTATTTTTTGATTAAAACCAACTTAATCTTTCACCGGCGGGTGGAGGTTTTACTGGGCAGGTGTGCTGTTTCTCAGCTACACCTTACCTTTCATTAATTCAGGTACAGACTTTCACACCTAGGACCTGCTCAGCACAACCACTGTCTCCTACTATAGGAAGTACTGTATACTACTATATTGCAGCAGGGGCTCATTTGCCTTGCTCCTCTACTGCAGCTGTTGAGGAGAGCGGAGAGCACGAGTTTTCCAGTCAGGATTCGAACCGAAAATCACCCACGGTCACGCGATTGCTTCTCTATTACACCGCCATTACACTTCCACCATCCTAACTCCTCCATTATGAGTTTAAGTTTGCAGCCATACTCATTTCTGTCCTCAGTGTGAATAATATTGGAAAGAATAACGCAGTACGGCATTATTAAAATGGGGGGAAAAAAAGCCTTTGGATTATTAATGTTTGTTTATATTTGGCTGAGAAGTGGCATCTGTCTCAGAGAAATGAATGCAGAGTGAAGCAATAAAGGTGGAGACGCCCGCCTTCCTGAGCCTCATGGTAATCAGCCATCACTTATACATTCATCCTACTGCCACTGTCTGCTCAATGACACCACACACGCACACACACACTTCCTTTATCTCTCTATCTGTCTCTCTGTCTGTCTGTCTGTCTGTACAGTGATAGTCATTGTAAGCCACCTTATTCATTTATCCTGCTTCTGCAGTAATACTGTAAATAGTGGACCCAATTAGTGTACCGGTTACAACCAGTTAGTATTTAAACACCAAGTCACGTGTCTCAACTCACTAGTCACCAGACCTTTGTAGCTTCTGATGGCTAAAATTAGAGCAATTTTATCAGTCTTTATTGATACAGCACATTCTGTACTTTAAGATACAATGCAATATGCTCCACATCAAATAATATTTTTTTTAAAAACAGACAAAAGTGATTAAAAATCTAAAAAAATAAAAAAATAAAGTGTTTTTACAAACATCCTCTGGGGATGGAACAATAGGGCAGCAGTAGCTCAGCCAGCATGTACCATAAGTGTGCATTATCTGACAAATGAAAAGTAACAACTACTCTAGTAGTTACAACTACTCTAGCTTTTCAGAGTAATGCCACTTTTGACTTTTGTAAAAATTCTGTGCTTCTCTTTGTTTTCTTAAAAATGATTTTTTTACTTTCTTTTACTCGAGTCATTTTATTTTCAGATGTCAGAATAGTGAGTGCAATTACATCATGACACACACACACACACACACACACGCACTCATTTTACTTTTCACTGACTGAATCATTCTGGGATCACATTATCACTCAAATTCATCTCTTGGAACATCTGTGAAATTGGCAAAAATAACGAAAGTTTTAAACCATGTTATCAAATTACAATCAGACGTATGTCTGCTGCAACAAACTCACTTATCAGACTCAGAGCGTCATCACAGTTTAAACAAATGATCTCCAGACAAAGAGGCATGGCCGACTAACAACCTCAACAAACACAACCTCCCTTTCATCTCATTCTATCTTATATAACAACACAAATACCATCCTGTCTAGTCTCCTAGTCATACTGTCCTCTGTCTGGTGAGTTGGTAATGCAACCACATGTCACTTTCCTGTAGAGATGCCTGTATTGCAATAAAACAAAACACACACAAAAAACATGCCTGCACACCCCCCCCCACCAACACACACACACATACGCGCACACACATCTACACACACAGACACTACCTGTCACCTGTGTGTGATGTTATCACATGTGCAGATGAGAAGCAGCAGTGACAAGTGAGTCATCTCTCTCTCTCTCTCCCTCTCTCTCTCTCTCTCTCTCTCTCTCTCTCTCTCTCTCCCTCCCTCTCTCTCTCTCTCTCTTCTTCACACACACCTGATAAGCTGAGATCTTAGAAAGAGCAACGTGTGATTGAATTTCGTATGTGTGGAGGCGTGGCTTGTCCAGTGGACTGAGACAGAGGGACAAACAAAAGATAAACAGTTCAGTCTTTCTTTCTTTGATTACTTAATTTATTGTATTCTGAATTACAAGATCCACAACTTCAGTGTGTGGTAACATTTCATGTGGAGAGAGAGATTTCACCTTCTGGAGGTAAGTGGTTCATCATTACATCATTTACTATTTGATTAGTTCTTTTGGATTGTGTTTGATGATTTTATGACTATTTGGTTGCTACAGAGTTTGTAGCTAATGGTACCTTTTGAATTGGCCTTGCTAGCGAGATAGCATTATGGCTAACATTAGCTTCAACTGGTATAAACAGATAACAGATAGCATAAACAGAAGCTACAGGCATTTATTCTATTTACAGCTATAACTATATTATAACTATATATACTATATTATTATAACTATATATATTATATTATTATAACTAAATATACTATATTGTAGCCATAACTGCTTTGGAATAAACATACTACATTGATTTTGCCATTGAATGTTTTTTCTTGTGGGTTGGGAGAGCGTTATCACACAATTAAATCAAATGGTTTAAGTATGTTTGAAAACTACTATACTTAAAACTACTGTAACTGTATTGTGTGAACACCTGTTATTACCTCTAGGCATTGAGTCATTTATGCTAGCTAGCGTTAGCTTAGCATAAATAAAGAATGATTCTTTGCAGTGTTTGATCACTAAATCACCAACAATGCCTGCATTTTTACATTTATGTAGGATACATCATATGATATCCTTGTCGGTTAGCAATCTCGTTGGTGTAGCTACAACCAAATATTACATTACAAGTCCACCATAATATATAACACAAACACTTGACATCAACAACTAAAAGGTAACATTCTTGTCGGGGTGGTGGATGTGAGCACGGCTGAATGAGAGAAACACCGCTGTTCCCTCAACACAGGAACAAGATCTCTTCCATCTCTACCATCACGGGCCCCATAAATAATGGAAAAGAGAGAGGAAGGCCAAGATTTGTCAATGTCCATGTTAAATCTGTTGGGAATATGGTCAAGATGATGAGGATGACAAGGTCAGTCATTCAATTTGCCTCATGATGCTAATGTTAATGTCATATATTCCTGTTTTAATATGCTATTAAAATACTTGATGCTCAACTGATGTCGTATTTAAACAGCCACTTGTTTGAGTCGGTTAAATGAGGGTATAAATCATTTAAAAGTACATGTATGTGTGTGTAAAGTCTCTGAACATGCAAACATTTGATGTGCATGTGTGTATCGATAAATGTATTGCTCTGCAAAATAAAGTAAATTACAATAACAATACAATATAAAGGTTTTTGTCCTTTTTGATTTGAAGTGTTACACAGATCCACACCCTGGAGCTGCCCAGTACAACCACAGTCTTGTGTACTCTCATGTATGAACGTGATTCATTTGGGAGATTTGTAAGTACATACACAGTATTATAGTGCACTTACGATACTTTTCCTAATGGTTATCACGCTGGAATGAGGCCACTCTAAAGTGTTACCAAATAGCTTTTGTAGCGGTACATCTTTTAGATGCTGTGTTGGTGTTTGTATGGTGTTGATATTCATTGGTGGATATCAGTGTAATCTCTGAGCTGTGGTCATCTTAATTCAAACCCTCCAGGGCTTTTACACTGAAAGTCTAGCTGCTTTAAAATACTTGTTAGGGCGTCCTTTACCCACAATCACAGTGAAGCACATCCTCAAGGGTATTAATGGTTTGAAGAGGGTTACCAAAGCACGTGTAGTGGCTGAATAACAGTATACATGCATTAGAGTTAGAATCTGAAAAATCACCAACTGGATCCGTGGTTTCCAGTGGGCAGATAGCCGTGTTTTATTGGAAGTAACAGCGTGGTTGGAACGCGTCTCTGACCAATCAGATTGCTAAGTTAAGGAATGCTAAGTACGGTGTTAAGGTCGATGCTTTGTCACCGTAAAATGTAGATGTAGCTCTACACACACTCGCCTTTGTGTTGCAACATCCCAACGTTGCAGAAATCCTGCGTGTGTGTGTGTGTGTGTGTGTGTGTGTGCTGACTACAGTAAAGTGCAAGTGGCGCCCCATCCTTCACAATGACCCCCCACCCACCCCCTAACACACACACACACACACACACACACACACACCGTCTGTGTAAGCACCAACTGTCCCTGTAATGAAGTTTAATGACTCTAATGCTGGGCCAACACAGAGAGAGGAGGAGGGGGGGGGGGGGTTGGAAGTAGGTACAACAACACAACCTGCTCGAGCCTCTGGAGTAGTTGTACCTACAGTAAATAATGAGGTTTACCATGAGGATCTAATGTTACTAGCTTGGATGTCAGAGGGAAGGTGGGCACCTCCTACTGTAGGTATTTCATTGAATTACCTACAGGTCACCTCCACATCACCTCTCAGGAAAAAGCCGCCCTAAAACATTGTTAATTATTAGATATTTCTATTATATTTTGCAGCTCTCTAAAACATCAACCACCTCAGGTTTGGTCACACAGGGAGAAATCCACCGTAGAAGAGGAAGAGACACACATTTATCCAGTAAGCGGCACAAATCGTTTTTTTCTCGACTGGAAAAACTCTTCCTCTTGCCATGCTGTCGCTGCTGCTCTCACCACCTACTCCTCATTCTGGGAAATGTAGGAAATCATTAACTGAAGTAGAAGAAGATGAGCTAAGTTGAGGGAAGTGGGTAAAAAAAAATGGAATGTGTTGAACATCACAAGTTGATGGTGTGTAAGAGTGTAAGAGTATCTGAGGTTGGATTTTTCCTTTAATTCATCTACACTACACCTTCACTAGCCTCACGCTTCTCCTGCACTTAGCCTCACACTTAGCTTGCATCCAATGAATGAAGAAGAAAACAATACAAAAGGGCAAATGCACACAATAAAAGACAGAATACAGAGAAGTGTCTTCCTGCTCTACTTTATGAAGGGACAACAAAGGTTGCATCTATTTCTCATGTATATCAGCATGTGACAGATGACAGAGGTTGTGATTTGTATTCCAATCCATGATGTTCTGAGTGTATACATAGGTATGGTTGTATATGGGTGTGTGTGTGTGTGTGTGTGTGTGTGTGTGTGTTTGTGAACGGATAAATCAATCCCTCAAAATGTCTGAGGGGCGATGGCAGGTAGGAGTGGTGTTGATGGATGAACGAGTCAATGGAGAGACTGTTAACTTCTGTCAGACTTGATGACCTCAAAAAGAGACAAAGAGAGAGAGAGAGAGAGAGAGCGCTTCCTCTTACCGTGTGAAAAACTTCATGATATACAAGAAACATACACGCTCATGTTTTGAGTTCCCTGTTAAAGGGAGGAAATCCAAACCCTACTCGGATTAGCCACCGCTAGCTGATTTGATCGGTGTGTCAGTCGTGTCCTACGTTGATGTGAAATACTCAATTAACCAACTATTGTTTTCTAGTCCACGGTTTTGGAGCGTGTTCTTTTCTCTGTATTGTTTTGATTTGATCACCATGTATTGTAATGCACGGTACTGTAGATCGCCTTGGCAACGAATTAAGGGAGAAAGGAGGGCAGAGGAGAAAGAGATGGAGATACAAACTCATAGACGACATGTAGCTATCTGGACGAATGATCTGATGAAGAGAGAGAGAGAGATAGATAGATAGATAGATAGATAGATAGATAGATAGATAGATAGATACTTTATTGATCCCCAGGGGGACATTCTGGGGTTGCAGTAAAAGGGAATGAGAATAAATAAAGTGCAGGGCAATGAATGAATGTGAAAGGGAAACTACAGAGAGACAGAGTGAGATAGACACAATTGGACCAAAAATGAAAAGGAAAGGTAGAAAGGAGGTGGAGGTGAGAGGAGTCCCCCCGCTGCCTTTCATCCCCTCCTGCTTTTCCTTTCTCCCTGCTTGTGTTTAACCTTTAGAACGAGGCCAGGTTAAATAGTGGGCCTCAGTGGAATAGTGTGGGTGTGTGCGCCGTTAACAGCAGTCCATTCTCCTCTTGGTCCACACCACTTATCACTTTGACCAGACAGTTTTTTTTTCTTTTCGACGCTTCGGCCATCCCTGTGTCTGGCAGGCGTGCTGCCAGGGCATCGCCACAGTGGCTGGCTAATGACGCACTTCACTTGGGATTACCCAGATTCCAATTGGTTGCATGGTCTTATTCACACACACACACACACTCGCGCGTACAGCCACAGTGGCTGGCGCGAGGGCAAAATTTGGCTTGCAGACAGACAGGGTTTACAATAGAAACATAAAACCACGCAATAAAACACAACAAATGCAATGAAACTAACATAAAAGCTCATTCAAAGCAACACGACAAATTGCCGCAATGTATACCACATGGACAAACATCTGTTGACAGTCAGGAGCTCGATATAGTGCAATAAAAAGTTGCTCATCAGTGCGAAAGACAAAGTTGTTGTCCTGGCAGCCTCATCAGTTGATGTGCAGATGAAGCCATCTAACTGCTGTGGGGATAAATGAGTCTCTTCTTCTGCTTTTGATTTCAGGCTCTCTGAAGCGACGCCCGGAGCACATCAGCTCAAACCTGACCTCTATCCCTCTTTTAATCTCTCTCTCTCTCTCCCTCTTTCCTCCTCTCCCTCTATTTTTTTCATTTTTACAACTGACCCATTGATAGATGTGACCTTACTCTGTAAAACGACTGCCCCGCTCTGTTGATAATAACTTTCCTTTCAATACACATTTTCTCTCTCATATTCAAATGTTTGACCTTCGACTTTAAATCTCTCTTCTTTTTCTTTTTTCATGCCATTTCTGTTTTATTGGATTGTAGTGAGAGATACTGGGATGAGAGGAATGGGGAGAACAATTATAGGGAGAAAAGAGAGATGGGGAAGGGCAAGGAGAGAGAGAGAGACAAAGAAATACATAGAGAGAGAGAGAGAGAGAGAGAGATGTAAAAAAAGAGGATGGAAGAACTGAACTGAAAGTCACATCGCGGCGTGGAGGACGCAGTAAACTCCCATTTGACTCTAATCATAAAGATAATTTGTCTCTAATTCTCAAATGGATGACCTTACCTCTTTTTTT
Source organism: Hoplostethus mediterraneus (assembly GCA_034670385.1). Lineage (NCBI taxonomy): Eukaryota > Metazoa > Chordata > Actinopteri > Trachichthyiformes > Trachichthyidae > Hoplostethus > Hoplostethus mediterraneus. The sequence goes on from JAXDDW010000002.1 coordinate 16,837,786, forward strand.
TAATGGTACCTTTTTAATACTTTATTAGATTTGAAGCTCGAGAGTGACATGCAGGAAGAGGCAGAGAGACAGGCAGAAACAGATGGAGAGAGAGACACAGTTATTGCTATTGATTGTTTCCATTTATTACATCATTGCATGATACAGCACAACTAAATCAATATGGCTTGAATACATTCACTTTAAATTGTTGGTTTTGAAATTTGACATTTTGTTAATATCGCTTGCGTGCAGCAGTCAATAAAGTCATTTGATATCGAGATAGAGAAGTAAACGGTGTAGCATGACAGAAGAGAAAAATCATTAGTCTCTAATAATGTGAATGGAACATCATTAGTCTCTAATAATGTGAATGGTTGAACTTAAATTAAATGTAAATGAAAAGTTAGCTGCATCAATTCCAAAATGCTATACATCCAATTTTGGGGGGGAAAATCAAAGAAATCAGTCCTTAAAAAAGTTGTTCTTCAGCCAGCCAAGGACACGAGGGAGCTACTAACCTTTAAAATGTCCTGTATGGTAAATTGTTTTCATTTCCTGCTATTAATCATCATATTTCCATTTCAAATTAAACTCTTTATTTTCTCTTCATAAAAACAAGCGTCTTTTTGAGTTCATGATTACATAAATGACCTTTTTCAGTTCCAGTTCATATTAATAAAATATTAACCTTTCAGAGCCGACACTCTTATCACTCGTTCACACTTACATGTGCGTAAACACACACTTACACTGCCAATCACTCAGCTAATTATAGTGATAACTTGCCACTTTCACTTACTCAGTCACGTACACACACACACACACATACACACACGCACACTGACAATAGCAGCTGTTATATCATTTGCCCCAAGGTCAGATGCATGCTCTACAGTACTTCTAATAACAGACAAAAACAGACAGATAGCTTGATTTAAAGACACACCGAGAGAAAATAGAAGAAATGAACAGATTGAAAGAGAGAGAGAGAGAAAAAAAAGAGCGATTTAAACAGATTAAAACAAGGTGCCTGAGACAGACACTGAAAATGAAAGAGACACAAGAGGAGAGACAATGACTTGGATTGGACGATGAGCTATTATGACATCATAAACACTGGACAGACTAATGTGAGATGTTTGTCGGTTCACACGTCTACATAAAGGACGTGATAGATGACCTTAGGGGAGGTGCTGATGGAGATCTGTCTGTCTGTCTGTGCATGTGTGTGTGTGTGTGTGTGTGTGTGTGTGTGTGGACCAAATGTCCTCACAATGATAGAAAAAATGTGTTAAATCTTTTCCAAAGTGAGGACATCTTGTTGGTCGTCACTTCTGCTATGGTCTGTTTTCGTTTCGGGTTAAGGTCGATTAAAGGTTAAGCGTGGTGAGGTCACAGGTGAGATAACGAATGGAAGATTCATGTATAGACATATTGACACCCTGCCTTCGCCACATTTTCACACACACACACACACGCACACACACACCTTTAATCAAAACGCTCCATACAAAATGTCAAAGTTGAACAGGGCACGATTAACACAAATGATTTTCACCTCTGAGTCAAGCATCCACCAGCGCACGCTAGCAGAGCTTTAAACTTTGTGTGTTTGATCTTCTTTTGGTGTGTGTGTGTGTGTGTGTGTGTGTGTGTGTGTGTGTGTGTGTGTGTGTGTTCTGGGGGTGTTGGGACGCGGTGATAAAAATACCTGGTGGTTGGTTGTCAGACTTAATTAAGTTTGTCCTTGCGTGGCTTCTGTAGCAATCGATGGCAATAAGAGCGAGAATGACTGATAAAGGGAGGGAGAGACTGACAACAGAGGGAAGTGAGACAGAGGGAGGAGTAGAGATAGAGAGAGAGTGACAGATCAACAGATATGACTAAAAGATGCAAAGAAAAAGAAAGACAGACAGACGGACAGAGAAAGAGGGAGGTGCCAATCAACGGCGGTAATCCTATTCTCATTAGTACATCAATCAGATTACTCATACCAGATTGTGGTAATTAACGGTTGAAACATGAATCAGATTGCTCTAACCAGATTAGAGAGGGATTAGTAGGCTCTGCTTCCTGCTGGACAGAAAATGTTCACACTTGCTGCTATAGAGCCGATGTCTCTGGTCTAATCTATAGTCTGTCACTCTTGGACCACCCCTTTATGTCAAGGGCTTGTACAAGTAACGTCAGGGTTCACCAACCCTTTATGAGTGGCTTATATCTTAATCTGTCC
>JAXDDW010000002.1:16845000-16855000 GCA_034670385.1 Hoplostethus mediterraneus
CATAGGAAGTGAACATGGCAGGTGATGGGAGACTGTGTACAGCTGATTAATACATCAGCTGTATTGAGATACTGATACTGATACTGATACTGATACTGATATATGATATATGACTCTACAGGCCGTAGCATACACAAACACAAACAACTTTTCATCACTAGAAGTTCAGTTTTCTTTCTTATGATGCAACTTTCCTACTAACGCTCAATGCGGCGTACGCTAAACAGTTAGCATGAAGCACCGGACACACACACACACACACACACACACACACACACACACACACACACACACACACACACACACACACTATACTCTCATCATGTAACGAGCTGATCAACAGGCCAGTTTCACAAAAACATTCCTTTAACAATAACGCCAGTAAAGGAAGTGGGGAATGAAGGAGAGGGAACACAAGGGGTGAGAGAGAGGGATGGGAGAGAGACTACAGAGCTACAGAGGAAGGTAGATGGAGACGGAGAGGGGGATGGAGAGAAGGGCGGAGAGAGAGAGAGGGATAAAGAGACCACAAAAATAAACTCTGTATGTCTGTGATGAATGCTCCGCTCAGAAATAGAAACTCCATCTCTCTCTCTCTCTCTCTCTCTCTCTCTCTCTGTTATCTGCCCTCCTCACCACTCTTTTCTCTCTAATCTCACACCATCTCTCTCTCTCTTTATCTCCCGGTGTGACTCTCTCTCCGTCTCGGTCGCCCCGTCTCTCAGTCCCTCTCTCTCCGATAGTGTGCCATCCGCATGATCAATGGAATCCATTCTTTTCAGGAAATTCTCCCATGATGGATTTTTCCCTGTTGCTGAGGAGCCCGCCCGCCCGTGTGTGTGTGTGTGTGTGTGTGTGTGTGTGTGTGTGTGTGTGTGTGTGTGTGCATGTATGTGTGTATGTGCATATGTAACTGTGTATGCATGTGTCCATACATGCATATATGTGTGTTTCCTTGGGTATATTTGAGTGTTTTTGTACGTATGTGTGCAAGCATATTAATTTGTGTGTGTGTGTGTGTGTGTGTGTGTGTGTGTGTGTGTGTGTCTTCCGGTTTCCAACATCCACATGTTTAGAAACGTTTTGCTTCTGCGGATAAAAGCGTTGAAAGATACGGAAGCAATCTGCTGGTGAGTTTTGGACGCTCTTCAGGTGCAGCCATAGTAGAAATACAACTTTTTCCTTCATGCTTGCCGTAGTTTTGCTCTTTTTGTCAGCCCTCAGAAGTGACAGGGTCTGGTGGTGAGACTAAGCTGAGACAGTGTTACAATATTCTCATTTAGTTTTACTGTACGACGTTCCCCGACGCCTCAGGTACGAATTCAGGACAGGAGCTGGATAGAAGCAGGATGGGAGACGTCCAGCGCGGTTTCAACGTCACCAGAGAAAATACCAATACTACCCAATACAAACAAGATGGAGGGATGCAGGGAGCGGAGGGAGAAGTCATTCGTTGACTTTGTTGTCACACGTTTACGGAAAAGGCAGCAGCGGTAGGAAATGTGAACGTAATTCGTTTTGTCACCTTCTGCCTCGGCGACGTATGGAAACCCGCGTCATGCCAATAAAAACACCAGTCCAGGTTGAAATTGAAAACAAAATTGAAAACAGAAAATAGAGCCGGTGTGTGTGTGTGTGTGTGTGTGTGTGATAATGATGTCCTGGTTCAGACAGTATTGTGCGTGTGGACTTCTGTTCACTCTGCCCCATTGTTCTACACACACATACACACACACACACACACACACACACACACACACACACGCCTAAGCCAGGCTGATAGATGCTCTAATTGTCTGAGTGTGTTTCTGTGTTTCTGTTTGCAATTAAATATAAAGAGCTGAGTCAATGTTTAACCAACACACTGATATTATCACTCCCTCCTCTTTTTGTCTCTCTATCTGGCTCTGGGTGTCTGTCTTTCTTCCTCTCTCTCTCTCTCTCTCTCTCTCTTTTCCTTTCCTACACGCTCCACTGTGTTTTGATTATTGGCTCTGTGTGTGTGTGTGTGTGTGTGTGTGTGTGTGTGTGTTTGGAAAGAGAACAGGATGGGCATTTTTTGGGGGAAGAAGGATCACAGATGGGCCTTGTCAACTCTCTGTACATCTGGCTTAATCCCTGTCCAATATTCTGCACACACACACACACACACACACACACACACACACACACACACACAAATACACTATCTGTGCATATATTCACACATGCATCCGTGCAAACATACTTTCACACACACAAACATGTAGAGATAGTTGCATAGGATACATAATACTTGCACATACATAGACCCACCCCAACACACACACACACACACACACACACACACACACACACTTAGAAACAGTTGCACACACCACACACACACACACACACACAGACGCAGACACACTGTCCAGCAGGACACAGCGGGTAGCCACTCCTGTTGTGGTTGCCAAGGTAACGGTGCCAGGGTGGCCAGGGCCTGCCAGGTTTAATGGCAGCCAATCGCGTACCAGCGTGCCAGACTCCAAAGGTCCTGAATTGCGGCACAGCGCCCCCTCTTGAGCCGCGCTTGGTCCAGTTCTTTTTGTCTGTAAATTGCATTTGTAGTAACCTTGTATCTCCAGTGTTGATGGTTTTTAGGAACTCTTGATCGTCCATTAAAGCCCATCAGTTCCATTCATATTGTACATTTCAGGCCCCCAGCTGATCCTGTTCACCAGAGACGTGTAATTGTTGCAACAGGAGAAACATTTCTAAGATTAGTAATATTACAAGTAACCCTGACAACAGCAGAACATCACAACATCATGTTCCTTTGACCTGATGAAGATTGTGTATTATGGAGGGTTGAATGTGACAATATTAAATAAATAAATCATGAAATAAAAGGGGAAATATATTAATAATGAATGAATTAAAATGGGAAATATAAGCTATTTAATTGTTCATTTCCACATTTATTTAATTATTTCCACATTTATTTAATTATTTCCACATTTATTTAAATATTTCCATATTTAATGATTTATTTAATGATTTATTAATTTAATGGTTGCTCGTCTGTGTGTATGGAGGGTTAAATGTGACAATATTAAATAAATAAATCATTAAATAAATCATTAAATATGGAAATAAATGTGGAAATGAACAATTAAATAGCTTATATTTCCCATTTTAATTAATTCATTATTAATATATTTCCCCTTTTATTTAGTGATTTATTTAATGAGTTATTTATTTAATATTGTCACATTTAACCCTCCTTAGTGTATAACAAAAGAAAGGAAATAAAAGTTGAGGAGATTTTTTTCTTTTTCCTTCAGAATGTGTTGGTGATGATTTGACTCCATCCAAGGGGCATGAAGCTGGTCTGCTTGAGAAAGCTTTACTTTACGTGTGTGTGTGTGTGTGTGTGTGTGTGTGTGTGTGTGTCAGCTGTCCAAGGTCCCAGTCAGGGATTGGGACATATGCTCCATAACGGACTCCTGTGGAGACATACACACACACACACACACACACACACACACACACACACACACACACACACACACACACACACACACAGATACCCACAGGCCTTTGGACCTCAAGGACACCCGTACTGATGAACAGAATGAATCTTACTGTAATTCACACTCTGATGTGTTGAGACCACGTGACCTACCGTGAGTCACCAATGGATACTTATGAACTGCATCTGAACATTCACCCTGGCTGCTGTCCAACCTGCCTGCTGTATATGACTCAACCTCTCTGGCACATGACCCCCCCCCCCCCCCAACAAAAAAAACAAGTAGTGAACTCTAAATGAACTTTGGCACCACATAGTGATTTTTCTTTCCTCCTCTCAGGATGTTTTTACTGAGGCTGCTATTTCATTGTTACACAAGAAAACAGTTTGCAGCACTTTTATGAAAATAAATACATTTGTGCATGAGTTTATTTTTTCACATTCCCATAACTCATCTCACGACTGACTGAATGTGTCACATGACCAGCTGGGGGGGGGGCGTGGCCTGCCCCAGTTTGAGAACCACTGGGCTAGAGAGCCATGAGAGCAGCGCTGGCCCTTAAAGGGTAATTCCGGGGGTTTTCAACCTGGCCTCTATGTCCACTAAATCGCTTTTCATACCTTTAAGTAGATCCCAAAAGTTTCTGAGTTTCTCCGTTCCATCAGCTCAACCGGTTTTTGTCACGGACGGGCTCAGATTGTTATTCGTGTTATTATCCAAATGTCTGATATGTCAATTCCGGTTGATACGTGAGTTGGAGAGACGAGTTTTGAGTTTACGTAGAGGAACTGCTAGAACTTAGAGCAGCAGCTGGTTCACCCTCTCGCTTCCATAAACTATCTTTGTATCCTTTTCACCGTCCTCGTTTTCCGAGCTGTTTCTGTAGCGACCCTTTCCATAATGTTGTCAGACATTTGGATAATAACACGAATAACAATCTGAGCCCGTCCGTGACAAAAACAAGCACTTTTAGTGGACGTACTTTGACCGGCCGAGTATGCCTTTACGGATTACGTTGCCGCCATAGAGCCGCCGTTACGCGACTGCCGGTTGAGCCGATGGACCGGAGACACTCAGAAACTTTTGGGATCTACTTAAAGGTATGAAAAGCGATTTTGTGGACATAGAGGCCAGGTTGAAAAATCCTGGAATTACCCTTTAAGGTGTCCAAGTCCGAGTCCTGAGGTTTACATGACGTGCAGGTTCTTTTCACAATATGATATCATGGTATGGTAAGAATTCATATGAAAACAGATTTGGAAACGGCTTTGAGAAGATTTCAGAAACATATTCACGTCCCGATTTCACAAAACGACTTTTTTCAACATCGGTCGTATCGTCATAGCAACATCTTTTCAACATCAAAAGAGATTTGCTGGGATACCTGGAGAAGTTTGTGTCATTCATAGTGGAGAGTATGCAGTCATATGGCCCCACCCCTCCTGTCTCACTCTCCTGTGTGTGTGTGTGTGCGCACTCCTCTCTTTTTCCCTTCTGCCTTCCCTTCTCTTTCCCTCTTTTACTCTCTCTCCCCCCTATTTATCTCTTTCTCTCTCTGCCTTCTCACTCCATTTCTTTCTCTCACTCTTTCTATCTGTCCCTCCCCCCTCTCTCTCTCTCTCTCTCTCTCTCTCTCTCTCTCTCTCTCTCTCTCTCTCTCTGAAGTCATCCCTCCGTGCCCACACAACCACACCAGTGTGTTTATTCATGGTGAATTCAGGTATCACTTTATTTCCTTCCTATTGTTTTTTGTGAAGTCGCCTCAGTGTGACTCGTCCCAGACAGCGCTACGCCGAGTCCCACCCTCATTATATTTTCACACTCCGCTACACTAGGACACAAGTGTGCACACAAGCACGCACACACACACACACACGCACACACACACACACATACACACACACACACACACACACACACACACACACACACACACACACACACACACACTGTTACCATCAAACCCGCTGCTGTATGTGTGTGTGTTGGTGTGGGTGTCCTAGTGTGATAACGTGCAATGTTGTGTGCCTCTTTATGTGTGTGTGTGTGTGTGTGTGTGTGTGAAAGTGTGCTTATGCTTGCAGTTTTGTGTGTAAATAACCGAGCGTATATATTTGGTGTATCTTTCGTGTCATTGTACGAGAAGCGAACTTGTTTTTAGGCCTTCTTCTGCTCGGTGACACGGAGGCTATAAATAGGTTTGAGTACTGTTTCCAAACATCCATCTGAGTGAGTACATTTTCAGTACGCCTTCCCCCCCGGCGGGAATTGAACCTCAAACCCTGCCAGCATCAGTGCCACGCTCTAATACCACAGTATAATTCATCATATCACATTTTGGCATTTAGCTGATGGCCCCTTATACAAACTGTTTACTCTGAGAGAGAGAGCAGGTGGGGCTTCAGCGCCTTGCTCAAGGACACGGGGACAAATCCCACCGCTGTTGATTGACACACATCGACTTGCTTGCGGGTGGAGGGGGAGGAGGGGGAGGGGGAGGAGGGGGAGGGGGGGGAGACTCCCTCCCATCGCGGGACAGTCCTTTCTGACCACGCGTCCTCCTCTGAAATGAAACCAAAACCTCCACGCTCCCGATCCCTCAGAAACATCACGTACATACAACAGGAAATGAGTAGAAACATCATGCAGATATATGGAAATACATTTTTTCCCAAAGAGCAACATGGCGTTTTTTTTTTCATATATGCTGGTGTAATGCATTTCCAATGGATGCAGGAAAAAAAAAACTGAGGTGATGCATTAATGCAGAGCAGCATGTGAGGCTCTGCTTGTGTGGTGAGTGGAAGGTGAATGTGTTTGAGTTGGTTTCTGCTTGTACAGACAGACCGCGGTGTGTGTCGGCGTCAGCATATTGTAATTCATGTGTGAGTTTACGTGTGTGTGTGTGTGTGTGTGTGTGTGTGTGCAATAAAAATGCATTTCACAGGTAATTGGCTCTGTGATTCTCTTACACATTTGTTTGTTGACTTGCCTTCACTGGGTAAAATCAAATGCATGTTGCTTTGGATTTGAGTTGAGATTGTTTTCTGATTGACGCTGTAACCATAACAACATCCCCGTTTTCTAAAAAGCCTTTTTCATTATTATAATGCAATTAATCTTTTCTTTTTCTCCCTCTCTCCCTCCTTCCTCCCTTTCCCTTTCTGTTTCTCTCTCTCTCTCTCTCTTCCCTCAGTATCCGCCAGTCGAGCAGGAGCAGGAGGAGGCGGAGCAGGAGGAGGGCTGGACTCCTCCCAGACCCGTTTCTCCTCCTCCCTCCCCACCTATCTCCCCGTCCAGTGCCAGCTGAGCGGCGCCGACTCCGCCTACTTCCTGCGGGAAGCCAATCAGGAAGTCATGCGTAACGGCAGCCTATCGTCTCGCACCGAGCCCTTCTTCCTCCACCGGCTGGAGCCCGGCGCCGGCGCCCCGCCCTCCCAGCCGTCCGTCAACTGCAGCTACGGCAACCTGAGCGCCGGGCAACCGGTGCCGGTGGAGCTGCTCCAGGGCCCGCCGCCGCATCTCCTGGTGACCGCCAATCAGGTGACCCTGAACTGGAAGGTCAAAGGTCATGTGGTGATGCCCAGAGTGGGGTCGACACGCCCCTGGATACAGGTACCGATCGTTTTTATTTTTCTTCTTCTTCTTTGAGTATTATCGAAACTGTCAATCATCAGTCGAGTTTCGGAGGTCTCTGTGTGTTCAGGTCTTCGTGTGTTCAGGTCTTCGTGTATGTCTTCCCCCCAGGTGCTGTTCTACCTGGCGGGCCGGCGTTGGGACGAGCCGGACCCCCCTCCCCCGGCCCTCCTCCCCTGTGTCCGGGCCCTGGCCGTCCGCGACGCGAGCGAGGCGTCGCCCTCGGCGGGCTGCCGGCTCGTGGGCGTCCCCGGCATCTGCGTGGTCCGCCTGGAGCTGCCGCCGGCTTGGTTCATCCCCCCGCAGGTCAGGAAGAGACCCCCCGAAACAACGCTGCCGTCGGTGGACGTGTATTACTCGATCGTACCGGTGGAGGGGGCAGGTCGGGAGTGCCCCCCCGTCGTTAGCGAACCGCGGAGAGGTCCGAGCGCGAACGCCGGGCCTCTCGGAGGCCCGGGCGCGGGGCTCGGGGGACAGTGGAGCCCCCTGGTGGACGGGGGTCTTCAGGACATGCGGAAGGCGGGGTCTGTGGTGCTGACCGTGGGCCCGGTTTCAGCCAAAGGAGACAGGCTGAGACTGGATGACAATGTGGAGGTTCTGGTGCCGCCCAGCCCGGTTCGGCTCGGCAAGACGGTGACCTTCGGAGTCTACATGAAGACGCACTCTAACGTGGAACAGTTTACACTGAGGTGGGAGAAGGATTTCATGCTTTTTTTTTTCTTATTTTGTACTCTTCTCTTTCTGTCTGGCTTCCACTTATTCCGTCGTCTCTCTCCCCGTTCCCTCTCTTTCTTGTTTTCTCTCCCTGCACTTTCTCTCTCCCCGTCTCATCTCTCAACGCCTCCCGAGGTTGACGGCTGTCACCTTTGTGTACTCAGCCTCTTTCAGGAGCTGGCAATGCAAATAACACCTTCCTGAATATTCATCACCAATCTGACGAGGGGAGAGAGAGAGAGGGGGAAAAAAAAAAAAAAACAGGAGAAGAAAAGAGGGTGATGGAGGGATTGAAGGGTTGGGAGATAGGGGGAAGAGGTAGAAATCTACTGTGTCGGTACCCAGAATGAATAATAGGCCTGCTTCAGGTAGTCCCCTACATTGTCCCCCGCAGAAGGACCAATATGGTTTCTTGGGCCGGCGTCCCAGGAAACAGATTTCTCATTTGGCTCACGGGCTGAAAATAAGTTTATGAAGCGCTAGACTAAGCTTGTATATCTGCATCCCATCTCCACCTCATCATTTCCCCGACTTTAGGGATTTCGTGCTGACAAATGACAGATTTTGCAGATTTATCGTTCTATTCAAAGAACATCCCGGCACACAACGCCGTGGCTGGATGCAGCATTACCATAAAAATGTACACGGCTCCTGTGAGGTTTGAAATATTGGGGAGATTTGTGCAACTCTGGAAGTGTTTTCGGTGTTTTCAGTCTCGCAGAGGAAAACTTGACCATAGTTTTTAACGCACTGGAAGCAGAAATTGGCACGTCACCCCATGCCCCCTAACACCACAATCACACGTAAGCTGTTGTGCATTTACGTTGCTGCGACCTTTGATGCAGCGTGTTCGCAATGCATCTACAAGAGGAATGATGCAGCGGGTGAAGGAGTCTGAAATAAATGAAAGTCCATTTGACAGCAACGCATTCGCCACTTTAAGTGTGATCGAGTGATTGGCTGCTTCTGTGTTGCACTGCAGGAATATTTTCTGCTCCATGGTTGTTCTAGTCTGACAGCTTATAGACCAGCTAAGCTATAGAATGTCAATATTTTTTCTGTGCTAAATTAACTACCTAGTTTGTGGTTTTGGGATTTCATCCACTAGGTTTACCTCATCCATGTCTTCTTCATGCCCACTTCACGCCAACACCCTAATTAAAACCAGATCATGTGCTTTTACTTTGAAATACATCCACGGTCACTGCGGTTACTACTTTTAAGACTCACGAAAAAAACCTCACCTTCCTCTCTTGACCTAAAATCAAAGAGCAGAAGTTTCAAGGTGATTTGACGCATCATTTGATGCTTCTTACGTGCGCCGTGCCATTAAAAACAACTGCAAAGTTTCAAAATAAAAGCATTTAACGTTTCTAATTAAAAGTGCAGGTGTGCTCCGTCAGCCCTCCCTGGATAAATCAAGGTTAAAAACAAAACAGAGAGAGAGAGAGAGAGAGACGGACACTGAGGGGAGCTGAGTGAAGATGAGATGTGATGTGATGAGTTGTTTCGATGGAACCAGATGAGGCCAGATAGTTGAACTGAGATGACACGTTTCATTTACGTGATGAGACATAGAAATTAGGTGATTAAAAGACACAGTGACAGAAAGAAATGTGTGCACGTGAGGTAAAAAAAAAAATGATAATGAATTGATCTTCACTAATGTTTATCAGTATGGATAACCTCATGTTGTGAGGGAGTGTGTGTTCCTGTTGGTTCTATAGAAGCTGCAGCGATATGATTCACAATAACACAGTTGTGTCTTGCTTATTGTACAGTTGCTCCTGAGGTCATTTGAGGAGACGAGAGGGAAAGAACGAATTGGCTAGACTGCACTGCACTTTGTCCCTCTGCCTGCTCACACACACACATACACACATACACACATGCACGCACACACACGCACGCACACACACACACACAGAGAGGGAAATAAATGCCCCAGGAACACACATAGACACGATTTATTTCTCTCTCTCTACAGCACAAACTTAGAAACACACGCTCCCCAGAAACATACTGTACACACTGTTTTGTCTCTCACATGTATATATATAGGCAAGCACACACACACACACACACACACACACACAGAGGAGTGATGGGGTGGCCTCTATGGTTCCCCGTACAGACACTTTGTCTCTGTCTCA
>JAXDDW010000002.1:16860000-16897500 GCA_034670385.1 Hoplostethus mediterraneus
ACTCAGCTGTATTCAATTACAGTTAGCATGGAGCACCGGGGCACGTGGGTCATTTTGGTGTCGATGTTCTCAGTGACCGACAAGCAAACCTCCCTCCAATTTTGTGCGTTCCTTTAATGTGTGTCTACGTCAGTGTCTCTTTTTCTACTTTCTCTCTCTTTGGCCGAATCCCAATTCACCCCTTGGCCCTTCCCCTCCGTTTTCACGTGAAGGGGTAGGGGTGTCCCAATTCTCTTGTGATGGAGGGGTAGGGCCAAGTGCGAGGGCTACATGACCCTACAAACGGAGATGTTTCAGGGGCACACTACAAACCAAGGGCTAGGAGAAATCTCCCAGACTGACCTGCGAATCAACTGGAAGATTATGGGGACCGCTACACTACCATCAAAAGTGATCACAAATGTAGTATTTTCTTCTTTAATAAAGATTTTAAAAATATTCCAACCGTGTTATTATCTTAGTTTAATGTCATTTCAATGTATTATAGACCGTTTCTTTATAACAAGCATAGCAAAAAATCGCTGCTATGCCGATGTCTCTACTTCGCTAGTTAGTTACGTTACAACATTGTTTTTAGGCTGATTTGTGCATGACAGTCCCGCATGTTGACATATTTACATGTCGCATTTCCCCCTTTGCTGGTATATGATGAAATATAACTAAAGTCCATCAGCGAAGTTGCTGCACTTGTTACGGCTCCTCTAATACCAGTGCAGACTGGCAGGGTAACGTTAGGAGCGGCTTGCTAGACTACAGAGCACCGCTAACGCTATTCTGTCATGAAGTGGACTGGTAATGAAGCAGTGGTCTTTTTTATTTGATGACTTGTTTGATCGATTAGTAGCGTGAAAGGTATAAGTTGTGAATGAATCGCGAGCGTCCATGTTTTTCTATCTCCATCAGATGAACGGCAAATGTCACTGTGATAATACCATTATTGCCATAGTAATCTCTGATAACAAACTCGTCCCGTCTGTTTATGTAAACGTCATCGATATATCGATACGTATCAGGGTCTTGAAGGGTTGTCCCAATACTTAGGGAGAGATTTCTCCCACTACCCCTTGTGACTCTGTTCCGAGGGCCAAGACGAAGCCGTAGGGGTGAAAATGAGAAATGGGATTCGGCCTAAGTCTTTTAATTCTCTCTCTCTCGCCTCTCTATTTGTATATCTTCCTCTCTCTCTCTCTCTCTCTCTCTCTCTCTCTCTCTCTCTCTCTCTCTCAGCAAGATTTTTCTGCCTTTTGTCTCTTTTTTTTTTTAGCAGGTCTGTATTTTCTCTCTCCACTTCTTCAGCAGCAGCACTCTAAATAATCACCCCAGCCATTAAATTGGACTTCACACAGCACCTACCCGCACTCACACATATACCGCTCCCCCACTAATGCACTGTCACAGCTTGATTCTTCACATTCTGCTACTTACCTGTTGCTCTGAAATTCACCTGCTTCAGACGGTGGTGGTTTTGAAGCGTATTATGGAGGATGGGTGGGAGTGCATTAGGGGTGATCATTCTCCTTAATACGCCCATATGTCTTTTTCAAGTTCATATTATCATTCTACTTCAGTGAGCAATTAAATAAACAAGTAAATAAGTCATGAAGTAACTTAGTGATGTAAGTATTTAAGTGTGACTGTGACTGAAGTACAGGGCTCAGTAACTAAGTAAATAAGAAGTACTTAAGTAAGAAACTAAATTAGATTAAATTCTGTTGATAAATGTATAAATGTACCACTGGTTGATAAATCTGTAAACTGAGAAGGTCGTCCTTTTTTTCTGATAATAGCTTTTATTTGTCCAGAGAATAAGTAATAACTCTATTTGTAGAAGTGCTTTCAACACAAAACCAGTTTGTGCTTCACAGAGCGAAGAAAAACGATATTAAAAATACATTAAAGAGAGCATAAAAAGAACATTAAAACACATATAGAGCATAAAAACAAAAGCAGTAACAACCAAATCTGTAAATGTACAATCACACAGAACGGCCAAGCATCCACACCAACACTATCTATCTATCTATATATATACTATACATCACCACCCACAACAGGAGTAAAAATAGGTGGACATTGTGTTTGTTTTCCAGTTACATGTTGTTGTTATTGGTTCACATACAGTTACAGTACAACCACAGTCCTCCATCGTTGGCCACTGGGGTTGAGTGTCCTGCTCAAGGGCTGTTTTGACGGCTGTTGTTGAGGGAGGGAAGAGGATTCATCAGATTTTCTCAACTAGTCTGGGATTCAAACCGGCAACCTTCCTCAAGCACTTTGAGATTGAAGACATGTTGATGCGACGGCCTGCAGCAGCGTTAGAAACCCGTGTCAACACAGTGAGGCCAAACTGAAAATCGAGACGTCTGTAGCTGCAGGATTTTGTGGAATCAGTAACTAAATATCTTCTGATATCAGTTCAGGTTTTAATATAACATCATATTGTGAAGCCGTTCCGCTCAGGCGGGTTGACGCTGAACTTCCTGCACGTCCCTGTGTGTCAAATGCTTGCTGGCATGTTTGCAGTCATTTTGCCTTCATGCTGCAGTTCAATGCATTCTCCCCCTGCTTGCCTTCACCCGTCTCCCTGCCTTCAGAGTGTGAAATGATGAAATGAGTTTGTTTTTTTCTCCCATTCACCCCTACAGTATTTTGCAGACTTTCCCTGTGCTCTTGTGTGTCCAAACATCGGCTCCTGGCGTTTAAAGAACGAGCGGATTTGACGGCAATTTGCAGCGCCGTCTGTGAGTGTGTTGGAGGGAAAGTGCAGGGAGCGGAAAAAAAACCTGCTAGTCAAAGTTCAGGAGGTCATCATCAGAACCAGCCTGATACCCTCGCACTGACAGGGATAATATGGGGGGATTACAGCAACACACACTCATCACTCATACACACTGATACGCACTCTCTCTCTCTTTCTCACACACTCTCTCAAACCTACTGTCTCTCCACTGACCTGATTCCCCGTTTCAAAAAGAGGGATGACAAAACGATCCTTTCCTTTTCTTTACACATGAGGAGAAAAGCACGCGCACACACACACACACACACACACACACACACATTCACCATTTGGTGGGCATGTGAATCCAAAGCCAGACGCCACACCAGACGCCAGACTCTCATCAAGTTACATTCTGTCGGTTTCTTCGTTGTTCTCGTGTTTGTTCAGTGTTTGTTCAGTCGGGTGTAACCAGTAGGAGGACCTGACTGGTCGGGGATGCAGTAGAAGCCTTTTGAATCCAAACAGATTTTGAAAATGAATTGCATTACACACAAATCACTTTTGGGATTTTTTTTTTTTTTTGGGCTCCGTCGTAAATCAGCTCACACTAGACGGATAGTTCAAGGACGGGGGTATCGCACACTTGAAGATTACCCCGTCTGACTCCTGAAATGTCACCGACGTCAGGACCGCTAAATCTCACAGGAAGTCATGTGACCCGACGAGCATCGACAAAGTACCAGGAAATCAAAACGGTGATGTGTGAAGCTGCTGTGGCTGGAGAGCTGCAGGTGAGGTGGGTGGTGTTAGCTGGGCTGTAAACCCCCAACACACCACGGGACCTGCAGCTGTCGCGTCATCGATATCGAAGAGTCGATCGGCGCGGTGCAGAATGCGTGAACTGGTCACACTACCCGGTAAACGTCGGCGACCATCGGCCTCCGATCGGGATTCCTCTTCCGTCGGGGTGGAAAACGTGGTGGAAGTCGACCCGGCAACACTTTAGTTTGTAGGAAACTAAGACTGGCTTTCCCCCCAGAAGCCAGTAAAGCCTGACTGTCAATCACTGAAGAAAAATGCTAAAGTGATCAACCGTCCACGACCTGAAGGCACACACACACACACACACACACACACACACACACACACTCTGTTTATTCCTAAATCCTCCCTGCGCTGTAGTTCTGTCTATCGTTCTTCCCCTCCACTTTCTCTCTTCCTCTGCCTCGCAACCCTTCAGTCTCCCTGTCACCCGCTCCCTCTCTTTCTTCTCCCTCTCCTGTTTTCTCTCTCTCTCTCTCTCTCTCTCTCTCTCTCTCTCTCTCTCTCTCTCTCTCTCTCTCTCTCCATCTTGAACCGGTCATGAATATCCATGAGGGTGTTATTTGCATTGCTGGCTCCTGAAAGAGGCTGAGTACACAAAGGTGACAGCCGTCAACCTCGGGAGGCAGCGGCGTGTGTGTGCATGTGTGTGCATGTGTGTGTGTGTGTGTGTGTGTGTGTGTGTGTGTGTGTGTGTGTGTGAGAGACAGAGAAGGAGGGAAATAGAAAGACATAGATGAGAGGAAGAAACAGAGAGAAGAAGGGGTAGAAATGCTTATTTTGGCAGAAGACGGTTTCAAAATGATTGACATTATCGTCCAAGTTATAATTAATATGTGTGTGTGTGTGTGTGTGTGTGTGTGTGTGTGTGTGTGTGTGTGTGTGTGTGTGTGTGTGTGTGTGTGTGTGTTTGAGCTGGATTTGAAACATTTTTGCTTTTTGAAGCCAGTTATTGATATGACAATATTCCTCTTTGCGTGCACGGTGCATGGTTGTGTGTTGCCTCTGTGTTCTCCCTCTCTTCTCTACTCCTGTCTCTCTCTCTCTCCCTTCCCTCTCTTCTCTACTCCTGTCTCTCTCTCTCTCTCCCTTCCCTCTCTTCTCTACTCCTGTCTCTCTCTCTCTCTCCCTTCCCTCTCTTCTCTACTCCTGTCTCTCTCTCTCTCTCTCCCTTCCCTCTCTTCTCGGCGTGTCTCGATCCGTCGGTGAGTCTGGCTCCGTCTGGGGGATGTTTGATGTGGAAATGTGCGGCCGGTTATTATGGCTTGTTTATTGTTACCCGCCACTCGTCGTCGCAGGATGGAGGAGCCCCCATTTAGAAAGCCGGTACAGAGGAATGTACCGGCGGCGTGTTTTTGGTGTGTGTGCATGCGTGTGTGTGTGTGTGTGTGTTTGTGTTTGTGTGTTTCAGCATTTACCTCCAAGTTACCCCCAAAGTTATAACAGGAGTTTGGGGATGAGTGTGTTCTCATCTGAACAAGCCGTTGGGGGGGGCAGCAATTGATATTTTTTACTAACCGAGAGGAATCCCGTCCTGCAGGTTTCCACCTCGGGACCCAAATAACATTTTTATTTTCTTGGCCTGGGACCCGGGCTCATGAAAACACATCGTCTCTTTATTATTTTGGGACCCGCTAGAAATAAGCTACAGATGTTTCTATTGTAGAAGTCTCGATTTTTACTGCATGCTGGCTGAACTACTGCTACACTGGCTGGCTCCATCCCCGAGAGGAGAGCTTGGTTTTGTGTTACAATATACCGGTTGTGTTCTATTGTATCTGCAGTAGTAATGCAGGGTTATATAGGAGAGGACACGTGCATGAAGGAGGACCTCTATACAGGCAAACATAGTATTTCACAAGGGATGCATAGGAGCCCAACAGCACTTCACACACTGCAGCAGGTAGTTCTAGTTAATTGTAAACAGAGTCAGTTGTGCAGAAGGGCACTGGTGTGAAAACAACTAGTAATTATACTACTGTACTACCTCGGACTGTGTACTTTGGTAGATTCACGGCAGCCGTGTGTGACACACTTCAGTTATTTGCATATTTGATATCTGAGCCTTCAAAAAGTTCCCATATTTCCTACTTGGAATCACCACTAGGAGGTTTTCCCCAGTCGGGAGCTCGTATTTACGGTAGCTCCCCGTGTGACCCGAATGCATCGTCAGCTGGAACTTCTTCCATTCATGGCCTTTTGTTGCTGACAGCATTCTATACACACTGACATCTCCTCCCCTCCTCTCCTGCTGTCCTCTACATCTCGCCATTCACTCTGCACTGCAAGGAGCTCCACACACTAGGGACAATATCATTTCCTGTGTGTGTGTGTGTGTGCGTGTGTGTGTGTGTGTACAATATTGCACACTGTGTTTTTAAGCACTGGGCTCATTTTCCCGGTTTAGATAGTACACCATGTACATGAGTGTGATGGTGATGATGGTGACAGAGGGGAACATACACTCTGGCGTCGTCATGATACCCAGATACCCAACATTGCGAAAGATTGAATCCAATATTGAATTTTCTAAACGTTACTTTCACCAAATGTGTTCTGCAAAGACCAAATACAATTCCAATGCCAGGGTGTTTTTTTTTTTTTTTTACGGGGATGGAACAACTTAACCTGACAAAACTGTGAGATATTAAACTGTTCCTCTGACAGATTGTACTGAAGGTTCCCGTCTGAATTGGACCTTTTTCTTTTCTTAGCACTTCTGGATGACACATTATTACTCCAGGGTTATTTTGTTCCATCTGTTATCAGGGTGATGTCGCTCTGACCCTTGCATTACTATTGGTTACTGACTCTACTCTGAGCTTCAGCAAAAAGCTAACAATGTAAAATCATTAAATTACTCAATGATGAAGAAAATGAAGAACCCCTGAAGTGTTTTTACCTCCGAAGCCATGGTTGTTGCTGCTCTGTGTAGGTACTTCTATATGCTTTTCACACTACAGCCCGGGCTAATGTCTTTCTTAACCCTGGGTTAAGGACGCATTTAACCCCGGGCTAAGCAGCGTTTCACACTTGCATTTTTGAAAGAGGGTTAACACCGCTTTTAACCCTGGGTTAACAAACCCTGCTAGCACCGATTTTGTGGTGCTATCCCCAAAACGCGGTGCTAAGAACAATAGTGTGAAATGTTGTGAGGTTAGAATGTAACAGGGGTTAGAATGTAACTGGGGTTAGAATGTAACAGTGGTTAGAATGTAACGGGTTAGAATGTAACAGGGGTTAGAATGTAACAGGGGTTAGAATGTAACTGGGGTTAGAATGTAATAGGGTTAGAATGTAACAGGGGTTAGAATGTAGCAGGGGTTAGAATGTAACAGGGTTAGAATGTAACAGGGTTAGAATGTAACAGGGGTTAGAATGTAACAGGGTTAGAATGTAACAGGGGTTAGAATGTAACAGGGTTAGAATGTAACAGGGGTTAGAATGTAGCAGGGGTTAGAATGTAACAGGGTTAGAATGTAACAGGGGTTAGAATGTAACAGGGTTAGAATGTAACAGGGGTTAGAATATAACAGGGTTAGAATGTAACAGGGGTTAGAATGTAACAGGGTTAGAATGTAACAGGGTTAGAATGTAACAGGGGTTAGAATATAACAGGGTTAGAATGTAACAGGGGTTAGAATGTAACAGGGGTTAGAATGTAACAGGGTTAGAATGTAACAGGGGTTAGAATATAACAGGGTTAGAATGTAACAGGAGTTAAACGTTAGCATTAAAGGTTAACCCGAGGTCTACAAGCTTACAGTGTGAAATCCTGAACACTGAATACCCAGGGCTATTATAACCCAGGGTTAAAGTTAACCCTGGGCTAACATATTCAAGTGTGAAAAGCCCTCTAGTTTCTCAAGGCATGGCCGCACCAACAGGAAGTGTCATCGGGCGCCCCGGTCACCTCGAGGCCTCATCGGTTTACACTCATCAGACTCTCTGGTAATCATTATATGAGCTGCTCTTGGTTCAGGCAGTTCGTGTAGAGTATATCTCATGTCTGTTTCCTTGTAATATCTGTTTTTATTCCCTGTGATCACGTATTGTTGTGTGTCTTCTTGCTGCCAGACAGTTTCCCCCATTAGAGCCAATAAATGATTGAGGTTGAGCTGAAGTGTCACTCGGACCATATGCTCCTCAACGCTGGGTATGGTATGGAATACATGGCTGGCTCCGTGATTGACCGCCGCGCTTCGTGTTTGCTCGTTTATCAGTGCTAATTTGCCCGGCTAATCTCCCCATTAAGCTCAGTGGGAACATTAGCCTAGCAAATTAGCACTGATGAATGGGAGAATTATTCATTCTCCTCTCCTGCCTCTCCTTTTTCAAGGCTTTTCTCAATCTGATCTGCACCTCCTCTCTCCCTTTTACTGCCCACCCCCCTCTGTCTTTCTCCCCATCTATTTTTCTTCTTCCTCCCCCTTGTTTTTGTATGTATTCTTCTCCTATTTAATCTCTTCCTCTTCCTCCTTCTCCTTGTTGTACCATTGAACCAACTAACTAACGGTAACTAGTCAGTTTGGTGTTACAATAAACTTATTTAGTTCCACTGTATAACATTCAGGAAGGTTCTTCCAGTAACAGGATGAATGGGTGAGTTGCATTGTGGGTCACAAGTTGGACTCAACGTTGTGATTGAACATTTTAGCAGGTTCAGTGAAGAAGCTCGTTGGAAAAACAAAGGCATCACCGACGCCGCTGGTCTAACTTCTCCTCCATGAAACCCCTACCCTCTATTCTAATCTGAGCAGGGCTCAACAGAAAACACCCCAGTTTATGCATGCATACACACACACACACACACACACACACACACACACACACACACACACACACACCGTGAGTCCTTTAAAGTAGTGTGTGGCGTTTGAAGGTGGTGTTGCTTCTATTCTATCTTCACTCCTACAGGGGGAAGCCCACGTCTAGCATACACAAACAAAAGGAGGCACACATACATGCACGCACACACACACACACACACACACACACACACACACACACACACACACACACACACACACAGGTCCTGGGCCTGCTATGCTTTTTTAAATTGTGTCTTATAGCTGCTGAGTATAAAAGAGAGAGATGTGATAAAGAGAGGGAGCGAGAGAAGGAGGGGAAAAGATGGGAGGGAGGGAAGTGAGAGACAGGGGGAAGAGGTCTGGGAGAAGGAGGGAGTGGCAGGGTTGGGAAAGCGAGGGAGTGAAGGAAGGGCTGGGGGAGAGAGAGAGAGAGCGTTTCTCTCTCTGCTCCATGTGTTACTGACTGCTGCTCGTTCCCTCCCCCTTATTATCTCCCTTTCCCCCTAATCTCTCCCCCTCTTCTATCTACGTCTCCCATCTCTCTCTCCCCTCCTCCCCCGCCTCCCCTCCTCCCCCCGTGTCTCCTAGTTAGTATTTATCATGTGTGCTACACAGTCAGCTAATTCATTAAAGTAGTCATCTTGTGATTGGTTGACGGACATCCTGGTGGAAGGTCTCATCTTTATCCACCCATGGAACCTGATACACACAGATCCCTTACACACACACACACACACACACACACACACACACTCACAGATCTCTTACATATACAACCGATTGCTTGCTGATCTTGTGCTGCACTTTGGCTCCACCCCCAAGAGGAAGTGTTCGGTAGCGACGGGTCGATTCACGAATCAATGGTTCATTTGAGCGATTCTGTAAAGCGAACGAGTCGAACCGGTTTGCCAAAATCGTTTGAGCGTCCATCTGTTAAAGTAAAGTGTTGTTGGCTACGGAATTGTCATTTTCACTAAGGTGAATCAAATGAACCAGTCCTGAATCGATTCACTGCCGGACAGTATCAAGCTATTTAACAGAATTGATCTTCCCACCACAAACATCAAGGGGTTTCGCTTTCTTTTCAAATGTCAGAAGTTACAAGGAATGACACGGTAACTAGTAGCCTGACGGTCACCGATCAATAACTCTGTTGATATCCACACTTTCACGAGTCATTTCATCATTTTAATGTGACGTTTTAGGGATGTGGCTGAGAGACTCACAACAACGGGTCAGAGAGAACAGACCCGACACAGTAGTGAAGGAGAGAGATGAAAAGCAGGAGTGGGAGAGGGGGGGCGGATTCAAGGGGTTTAAGGGTACGTTGAGTATTTCCATTAAAGTGGAAGGTTTGTGTGTGTGTGTGTGTGTGTGTGTGTGTGTGTGTGTGTGTGTGTGTGTGTGAGGGCTGCCTTGCCTCATTTCCCCCTCTCAAACCACCCAATGGTAGTATTACTGAGTGTGTGTTCCTCTGCATCGATATTGAATGTAAACAGGTTAGAGATGATGGCTTGGTCACACAGATTGGGTTTTAACTAATGGTGTCACATGCTCACACACACACACACACACACACACACACACACACACACACACACACACACACACACACACACACACAGATACACACACACGCAAACACATGATGCACACAGGCATGCATATGTGCCTACGCTCATGCACACATGCAACTCTCTCAACACTCACATGTGCACACTTAAGCACATGCATGCATGTATGAGCACAGTCGTTCACACACACACACACACACACACACACACACACACACACATGCACACACAGTATCCTGTTGCTGATAGACCTTTAGCCTTTGTGCAGAATCAGTGTCTGTATCAGTGTCACCTTCTAATCAGAGAGAAGGTGGGAGAGAGAGAGAGAGGAGTGGGGGAGATAGAAACCCTGCAGAGGTTTTTGTTCTTGGTTAAAAGCGTTTTGTGCAGCTTACATCTGTGTGTGTGTGTGTGTGTGTGTGTGTGTGTGTGTGTGTGTGTGTCAGGATAGAGGGATTAAGAAACAGGAGAGGAGAGAAAGAGAGAGAAGCCAGAGAACTGAGGGAGAAGAGAGGTGGTAATGAGCACTCCAGTGGAGAGTGATGAGAATGACAGGAAGAGTTGGTCTGTGTAATGAGTCCTCCAACATGGAGGAGGACTGAGGGAGGGACGGGGGGGGAGGGAGGAGGGGGGAGGGACGAACCGGACTAGTCCAGATGAGGATGGAGAAGGAGACAGAGGGGAGGAGGATCATAGAGAAATGGTCCATATAACGAGGATACCAGGGGAGATTGGGGGAGGGAGGGGGGAGGCAGGGAGGTATGGATTATAGATAATGGGTTTCCTGTGATTGAAAAATGATACAAACTTCACTGTCAAAAAACACAGTAAATACAATAGAGATGGGAAAATGTTGGATTAGCCATAAACAATATTTATATTGTAACATTACTGACACAAGTGCAGGTTTCCCATTTTAAAGTGGAAATCCATTTTTAATGCAGTGCACTTCCCAGAGATCAAACAGTGTGTGGAGTACTGGGACGTTTGTTTCTGGTGATGGAGTTTTAGTTTCTGCAGGTGGCGCTCTCATCTTTGTCCATTCATCACATTACAGTCGTTTAGCAGACGCTTTTATCCAAAGAGACTTAGAAAGGTGATAGTTTACACTGTGTGGGGATCGAACCCACAACCCTGAGACTGAGAGTCTCTGCTGACAGAGCTGTCCGGCCCGGCTGGAAACATACAACACATCACGGTCCTGGGAAGACCCGTCTGACACCGGGTGGTTAGAACAACACATGGAAAAGCTGTCATGAACTGGGTCTGGGTTGAATCACGACAGAGAAGCACAACAGATGTGTACAGATTTGTACTTGATAACTCATAACTTGTACTTTATAACTTTGTACTTTTTCTATTATATTTTGTACTTTTCTATCATATCTCTTGTGTTTTTTTTTATTATGTCTGTTAATATTGTCCTAGCATTAGCATAAGGTGTCGGAGAGACACAAGAATTTCATTGCCAACTTTTGCTTCTTGTGAACGTTGTGCATATGACAATAAAATACCTTGAACCTTGAACCAAGATTACCAGACACTTTCAATATTTTTACCAACTATAGGTTTTTCTATGGAAAATGAACAGGACCTCCAAATGATGGTTGGCCACCTGCCAAAGAACCTGCTAGAATAGACAATCACAGGAAAAAATGACCATCATTTAGCTGGTGGCTGGTGCAGGTTCACTGTTTTGCAGCTGTCTGGCTGCAGCGGCTGATGGAGAGCCACTATAGTTTTGTGTTACAATGGATTTGGTTCTGCTGTAATTGCCTGCAATGTTAATGCAGGATAGATTCAGGATGAATGCATGATTTCTACAATGGTTACGACGGTGCACTAGTGGTGCAGAAACTTCTGGAGTGTGCATGTGTGTGTGTGTGCATGTGTGTGTGTTTGTGTGTAAACAGCACTTCCAGGACACCTGTCTGTGCAGCATATTTGTGACAGGTGTGTGATTGACGCCGCACATACACACAAAGTCAGGCTCACACACACACACACACACACACACACACACACACACACACACACACACACACACACTGTGTTGACAGATAGATGAGACTAAGAAACCAGGATCCCAATGGTGCTTTAAACAACGGGGTACAATAGCACCAGCCGCTGTGTGTGTGTGTGTGTGTGTGTGTGTGTGTGTGTGTGTGTGTGTGTGCGTGTGCGTGCGTGTGCGTGTGTGTGTGTGTGTGTGTTCTCCCAGAAGCTGTCATAGCATGATCAGTAGTGGGTGGGTGGTGAGAGGAGAGACCTGTTGCCAAAATATCTTCAGATACTTCTGGGCTCCAATGGAGATGAGAGGAGAGAAAACCAAAAGAGTGAATAACACACTGTGTGCACACGCACACGCACATGCACACGCACACAGACACACACACACACACACACACACACACACACACATACACACTTTTTTTGAAAGTCTCTTGACACGCCAAGTTACCCAAGCTCCTCTTCTTCTTTCCTCCGCTCACGGAAGGAGGAAAATTGAGGAAGGAAAGGAGAAGAAGAGTAAAGGAGGTGGAGGAAGCACCCAGGCGTACAGAGAGACAGAAGAGCATACTTGTAGGACACACACACACACACACACATACACACACACACACACACACACACACACACACACACACACCTAGTTAGTCAGTCATCCTGCAGATGCACACAGACAGACAGGCAGCTATCCAGTCATCAGCGATCCAGCCAACCTGTCAGTCGGTTTGTCAGCCATTTAGGAAGCTATCCAGTCACCCATACAGATACATATATCCATCCAGTCAGCCAGTCAGGTAACTAGTCATCCATCCAGTCAGCCAGTCAGGTATCTAGTCATCCATCCAGTCAGCCAGTCAGGTAACTAGTCATCCATCCAGTCAGCCAGTCAGGTATCTAGTCATCCATCCAGTCAGCCAGTCAGGTATCTAGTCATCCATCCAGTCATCCAGTCAGGTATCTAGTCATCCATCCAGTCAGCCAGTCAGGTATTTAGTCATCCATCCATTCAGCCAGTCAGGTATCTAGTCATCCATCCACCCAGCCGGTCAGGTATCTAGTCATCCATCCAGTCAGCCAGTCAGGTATCTAGTCATCCATCCATTCAGCCAGTCAGGTATCTAGTCATCCATCCAGTCATCCAGTCAGGTATCTAGTCATCCATCCAGTCAGCCAGTCAGGTATCTAGTCATCCATCCATTCAGCCAGTCAGGTTTCTAGTCATCCATCCATTCAGCCAGTCAGGTTTCTAGTCATCCATCCATTTAGCCAGTCAGGTATCTAGTCATCCATCCAGTCAGCCAGTCAGGTATCTAGTCATCCATCCATTTAGCCAGTCAGGTATCTAGTCATCCATCCAGTCAGCCAGTCAGGTATCTAGTCATCCATCCAGTCAGCCAGTCAGGTATCTAGTCATCCATCCAGTCATCCAGTCAGGTATCTAGTCATCCATCCAGTCAGCCAGTCAGGTATTTAGTCATCCATCCATTCAGCCAGTCAGGTATCTAGTCATCCATCCACCCAGCCAGTCAGGTATCTAGTCATCCATCCAGTCAGCCAGTCAGGTATCTAGTCATCCATCCATTCAGCCAGTCAGGTATCTAGTCATCCATCCAGTCATCCAGTCAGGTATCTAGTCATCCATCCAGTCAGCCAGTCAGGTATCTAGTCATCCATCCATTCAGCCAGTCAGGTTTCTAGTCATCCATCCATTCAGCCAGTCAGGTTTCTAGTCATCCATCCATTTAGCCAGTCAGGTATCTAGTCATCCATCCAGTCAGCCAGTCAGGTATCTAGTCATCCATCCATTTAGCCAGTCAGGTATCTAGTCATCCATCCAGTCAGCCAGTCAGGTATCTAGTCATCCATCCAGTCAGCCAGTCAGGTATCTAGTCATCCATCCAGTCATCCAGTGAGGTTTCTAGTCATCCATCCAGTCAGCCAGTCAGGTATCTAGTCATCCATCCAGTCAGCCAGTCAGGTATCTAGTCATCCATCCAGTCATCCAGTCAGGTTTCTAGTCATCCATCCAGTCAGCCAGTCAGGTATCTAGTCATCCATCCAGTCATCCAGTGAGGTTTCTAGTCATCCATCCAGTCATCCAGTCAGGTTTCTAGTCATCCATCCAGTCAGCCAGTCAGGTATCTAGTCATCCATCCAGTCATCCAGTGAGGTTTCTAGTCATCCATCCAGTCAGCCAGTCAGGTATCTAGTCATCCTCAGTCAGTCACCTACAGATTTCAGTGTGGGCTTACATAAGACCTGCAGACAGACTCTCTAGTGGGAGAGAAGAAGAGAAGGGGGTAGACGGTACAAGTGGAGGAAGAAGAGAGGGAGTTTGACACAGAGATGGAGAAGGGGAGGGCAAGGTGGATAAGAGGAAGAGTGTGAGTGGTTGATGGCACTTATGTAAGAACTTGAGATGGGAGGATGAAAGAGAGAGGTGTGGAGGGATGGGAGGCTGAAGAGAGAGAGAGAGAGAGAGAGATGAGGGTTTGAGAAAGCTTGTGTGATAGAGAGACACTAATGGAGAGACAGACGGAGAATGATGCAACGTTTGTGTCTGTGAGCTTCCTCCTGTTTCCATGTGTTAGAGGAAGACAGACCGAGAGTAATTCTTCATGATGCCGGTATGAGAACCGTCCACAGTTAAAATACCATCGAGCTGTTTACGTCCTGTAGTAATCAGAAGCTGTTTTTCCAGCTCTCCATATCCTCTCCACAGTTCCAGTATATTTACTTTGCTTGCTTGTCAGTTTTAGAATTGATTTTAAGATTTTAGGCTCTGATGGGTTTTAACGTTTGGCGTGATTGGGCGTTTTGCTCATTTCCTGCTTCCCCTGACTGTTATACATCACTAGATCATCTCACAGTGCTTTTAGCACTTTGAAATATGTGCTATTTCCCCTTTACTTGTTTTTAATAGATAATATTTTGATGCTATCTAAATATTATGAGTAAAGACAGCAGCGAATTCTGCAGCTGGAAAAAGCATCTTGTTTTGTTCTGTAAGTTGACTGTACTTTGATTGGGTCCTAACGTAACCGTTCTATTGGTTAAAGATTTATTTTGGAGAGGAAAAGGTGGAAGCTTGCGTTGTCTCGACTCTTGTCAAGACTCGTCTCAGCCTTCAGTGTTACCGAATGTGTGGATTAATATGAAACGGGCATCTTACACTGAACAGAACGTCTTTACAGTCTGATGTTATCGTCCTCATGCAACGGTTTTATTCTCCTGATGCACAACACGGTTTGTGACTTCTCATTCACAGTGAGGGATTTTCTTTGCTGACCAGATGAGACTCGGCCATTTGGGTTTGTAACGGGAGAGAAGTGTGGGAGGAATGGCAACACTGGTTTAAAAATATCGGTAAAGAACACATCAACATTACATGGATTCAATTATTTTTAATTGAACAAAAATAAGAGAGGCTCCCAGACTTTGGATTGACCTGCCTGAAGAGATTCGGTTGACTGAATCATCTTTTACATCACTTATTTTAAAACTCACTTTTATAGACTAATACTCATTTATTCATTTAACCTCTTTTTATGTGTTCCTGCTTTGTTTCTGTGCTTTTTACTTTTTGCTGTTGATGTTTTGTTTTTATTTACTCCCTCATAAAGAGCTTTGTTATAGTTTTGTAAAGTGATTATTATTATCATTACTATATTTTTCTAGCAACGTCATCACCACATATTTAGGTATATAAAACAGTTAACGATGCTTGTCTGGAAAGTTTCCTTTCGTCGTGTACATTCATTAGAATGAATAAACAAGGCGAAGCCAGAAGGATCGCTAACTAGCTCCCTAGGTACCAATAAAGGTGGCTAGCAGACAAATAAATGGATTGACAAATGCTCTCTCTCTCACTCTCACACACACACACACACACACACACACACACACACACACACACACACACACACACTGTCTCAGTAAGTAAATCATTTCACTGTATGAAAACTCCACAAACTAGATTACATCACCCAGAAAGTAAGTTTTGGTGCAGAGGAAGGAAGACAGGAGATCAAGGAAACAAGACTGTCAAGACATCCTCACTTGTAAACTTTTATTTTGAAGGGTGGCAGGGTGGCCTAGCGGTTAGCCCGACCACAGTCTGGGTTCAAGCCCCTTGTCGGCAAGCACCCGCCCTCCTGCAGAGCCCATAAACACTTAAATCCCTGCCGACTGCAGGGGAGCTGTTCTGCTGCTGACCCTGACCTCCTTTTGTCTCTGCTCCTCTCTACATTTCACTGCTCTGTTCTTCTTTCGCTTCTCTTCATACTATACCAGAAATCACTGCTGTTGACCATGAGCAGAGGAGGAGTAAGGGAGGAGAGGAGGAGGATTAGAGGATCTACCATGGCAAAACAGAAGGGGTAGGCAGGGAGAGTTAGAGTTGGGCTGGTGATTGACCACGACCATTGACTAGGCGGGGAACAGACAGGAGTTGGTTCTGAATGACTCACCAGCAAATTGCAAGTTCTCCGGTGGCCTGCGGTGACTTGAACACATCACGCGCACACACTTACACTTGTAAAGACTACATTCATTCCCTAACCCCCTAACCTAACCCCTTAACCTAGCCTAAACCTAATTGTAACCTTAAAGTCATAACCCTAAACTAACTTTACCTTTAACCTAATCCTAGTTTTAATCTTCATCCTAACACTAAACTAAGACCCTTGAAGGACCGGTCACCAGCCAGAATTATCACTTTGGTGGGGAGAGCGTTTCTCACTTCCCTGCCCAGATGTTCCTAGTCGGGATTCGTACCGGCAACTCTTCTCTCTCCATTAGGCCCATCTCCATTTGATGTTAACTCCATGAAGCAACGTGGATAAGGCAAGCGTGACAAATATATTCCCTGAAAACCCTGGAAGCGCTCGTGAAAGTCTGCCTCCCGTGTTCCTAAGTTCCAAGGAGCTGTCTCTCCAAGCGGAAACAAGCTTTCCATCAGTGGTGTGTTGAATTAGTAGACTTAGACAGCCCGGGAGGGGCGGAGCTGTTATCACACTGCTGCACCTGGCCCGAAGACAGACGGGACAAGACAGAGACGTCTGTCACACACACACACACACACAGAAACACAGACCCACACACATGCATGGAGAGAAGGAAGAACACACAAACACAACACACACACACACACACACACACACACACACACACACAGTCTGAACTGTATTTGTTCACCCATTTCTCTTTAGCTCTTAAAGGTCATTTGGCTGGACAATGGCTGTCCTGTCATCTCCTTTTCTTTCTCAATTCATCACTCTGTCATCCCCCTCTCTCTCTCTCTCTCTCTCTCTCTCTCTCTCCCATCTCTATTATTTCTTTCTTTTTGTCGTTTGTTTCTCTCACTTTAGTTTTTTTGTCTGTATGTTCTCTTCCCTGTGTGTGTATTTGATATTGCTTGTGAATGCATGCTCTATCCATGCATGCACTCTTCTATGTGTGTGTGTGTGTGTGCGTGTGTGTGTGTGTGTGTGTGTGTGTGTGTGTGCGTGCTGATGAGTAACCATCATACTTGCTGGTCAGGCTCGTCTGTTAGACTCTTCACCCTTGAGACTCACACAAAACCAAGTAGATTACAGGTAGGATCCACTAAAGGTGCTGTGTGTCCCATCTAACCATCAATACATCAAATTACCAGTGATGGTTTGGTATCATCACTGTGAGCAAACGAGGCCCGTGGTCGAGATGTTTGGTCCTCCATGTTTCCCATGAACCCCCGTTTGCTTCCTCGTCCTTCCTGTGAAGTCCGAACCCTTTCACACACGAGGTACAGCGAAGCGTAGACGCAGGTAGAGGCTGCCGGTCTTCTCAGCGGTGATCTTCTTAGTTATGGTAGTTATACTCAAGGTTAACGCGGTCACGATTTATTGACGTTGAAGTGCATGCTACATGTAGCAGCTTTAAAGTAGAGCGTGATGAACTTCAGTAGAGATTGAATAGAATGTCACGTAGCGTTCGAAGGTTAAGACGGAAACCTGCACCATGGGGTTTGTGTCCTAAAATCTAGAGACTCTTTAAAAAGCTTCAAATCCTCTACATTCATCTCTGCTTCCATATTGACAAAAGACCTACAATCATACGTATCCATTCACACACACACACACACACACACACACACACACACACACACACACACAGTAATCCCTCCATCCCTCTTTTCTCACGTTGATCTTCGTTCCTGTCGGCGATCTTTTACTATCTTTACCGCTCATATTGTTGTATGAAACAAAAGAGCCACCAGGAATAGCGCAATTCTTTTCTGCCACATGCCAAGCAGTGTTGTGTGTGTGTGTGCGTGTGTGTGTGTGTGTGTGTGTGAGAGAGATTCAAGGTCTAAAGGAGGCATTGAAGCAGGGGAGGAAGACGCTTTTTCAAAGTGCACCTCTGCTGGGGTTTTTAATTGCGCTGGTCGTATTAGCCTCCCCGCGGCGCAGCGTCTCCCCCCAGCAGGTGGCAGTTTTAACCTTTAAACTCTCCTGAAGACGAGCAGCTCGAGACGTCTGCTCCGCCACCACGGTGCTTTCAGTGAGAGTCGAGATTCCCCAAAGTTTTGTGCTGATTGATCTCAGACAGGTGAAATAGTTTTACTTACCTTGCGGTCTGCCGAGGGGCTAACAGGACCTGAAATGAGCCAATTTAACTTTTTTAGACTGTCCAGTCCTTTTCCTACTCTACTCTACTCTACTCTACTCTATTCTGTTGAGCCAGGCTAGCGGGTGCAGACGAAGCCAGCTCTGTGACGGTGGGATTTGAGAGCAGGTTTAGGTGGGATTTGAGTCCAGGCCTGCATGGGTGCGTGTAGTTCCAGCTGCTTGGCTCTGCGTATTATTTCCAGCGCTCATGTGACCCGATGCACCTGAACATCCCATGGTGTTGTCTGAATACCTGGATCTGTCTCGCTGTCTCTTCCTGCACGTCAATCTCACTTTTCTTAGGTTCATTTCTCTAACCGGGCTTGGGAAGGCTTTTGTGTGTGTGTGTGTGTGTGTGTGTGTGTGTGTGTGTGTGTGTGTGTCTTTGCAGCTCACTGTTTACAGGTAAACTGAAACCAATATAACCTCACAGCCCCTGCACCCACCTTGCCTACACACACACACACACACACACACACACACCTCAGACTCCAGTTCCCAGCTATATGTGTTGGTCTAACCTTGTTGTTTGTTGTTCGTGTTGACGTGTTTATTTGTTTGCTCTGCCCGCCAATTGGTACCTTGTTTACCGTTGCTATGGCCCACTGAGACCTGAGGGGGGAAATGTGTGTGTGTGTGTGTGTGTGTGTGTGTAGACTTAGCAGCGCTAGATCAATTAAACCAAATCCAATGGGACTCCTTAGTCGATTGAGCACCAATCTGACCACACACACACACACACACACACACACACACACACTCTCCTTCCCCATGTTGATTGGCCTCTCATTTAGAGGGGAGGACCTCTCTGGACCTCCTCCAGTCATAATAAATGGGAAACTGACATTTCAGCCCCTTAAAATTTCATCTTTCCATCCAAATGAGCTTCATGGATCGTCATGATTCTGCTGAGTCGGCGGTTCTCCCCCGAAACTCCCCCCTAGTGTTAGCGCCTGTTATCTCCTGTTCATTTCCAATGGAGCGACTCCCCAAAGCCTGTGTTGACGTCAGCAGCTTGGAGTGACAGATTGCACATTTTCACAAAAAGGCAATCATTATTTTTTGTTGTTGACAATAACACAGCATGAGATAGAGGAGGATAAACATTATTAATACATGGTCAATGAATCATTATTTAGTATTGATTCAGGATTATTTGATAGTTAAGTAACAACTAATTCATAATTTGTCCATTTTTCCTAAAGTTCTTACTAATTAATCATCATTTGTTAATGTTTTTTTAATATTTAATTGGTTAACCTGGACAAATTACTCACAATTACAAAAAAAATGATCAAATTCAGATATGATACAATACATACATTATTAATTTATTTATTAACACTATTAATCTATTAAATTAATTAATAAATAATAAATAAATAATGTAGTAAATAACTGTTCAACATTTTAGGAAAACGTGACATAGGAATTGCTTATGTAAATTGGAGGGGATTTCCCTTTAAGCAGCACTAGTCAGAGCCAGCCTCAGTCTGGGGGAGGACATGGAGGAAATAACACTTGAATAAGCAGCTGGAAGATATTCTGGTGAGATGTATCTAATCAGGCAAGCAGCACTAGTCCCCCATTTCACCCTCTGCTTCATAAAAGCTTCATAAAAGCTTCATAAAAGCTTCATAAAAGCAATCTGTAGTAGAGTAGCTTGTTGCTATACAGCTGATCTGGGACCACAGCCCAGAGGACTAGCTCGAAGCCACTTCACTAGCCAGCAGCCCACCGCTATTGTCTCCGTCTTTGTTTCAGAGAAGTATGTCATGCTAATCTCGTGTGCGGTGGGAGGCAGCGTGGGCGCTTCATTCCATGTGTGAGCGGTATGGATTACATGATCAGTGTCCTTCTGAAACACGTGTACAGATGTAGAGCAGCGGTTGTAAAAGTCCCTCGCTGGACTGCTGAGGCACCTTGGCTCCACCCTCCAAGATGGATCAACTTAAGCTCTCTTTTCATACCGAGTACAGTCGTAGCCATTGTGGAGGTCCTGCTTCCTACTGCATGCTTGCTGAACTAGTGCTGTATTTGGGTATTTTACCACCAAGGGGAAATGTTTCGTAAAGATTTGCTCCATTTATACCTGTGGGGTGTCACAAGAATAGTTTTGTATCTGGAAGGTGATGAAGGAACACTAGACTTTTGTGGTACGATATATTAAACGGTTTATCAGTGACCAAGGAGGTGCAACATCATCGACAGGTCTCTTAGCTTACGGTAGCCCGTATGGGCCAGAAATATAAAAGTCACATTTTCACAATAGCATGAGAAAGCTAGCTAGTTAAATCCAACAGAAAAAGAAGAGGTATGCATCTAACACTGCTGTTGCCATTTGCCTTTTTGGCTTGAGAACAAAATGTGCTGCCATGTGCTGGCCTCTAATCTGGTTCCACCGTAGTGTGCAGGACCATAGGATACCTGCAGGATGAATGGATGAAGAGCCTCTGTAACGGTGGCGATGCCGAGGCCTGATTTTGCCTGAACAGCAGCAGAGTGAAGACCTGGTCTGGAGCAGAAGGCAACCCACGGCATCTTCCGCACTCATGCAGAACACACAAGCGTAGGCAAACACATGTGCACACGGGCATGTATGCACTCTGGATGCACACGTTAACACACATGAGCTTACATCACGGACATGTATGCTGACTCAAACACACACACACACACACACACACACACACTTCTGTTTCCCAGCAGCTTTCATCATTATTACACAATGGTCGTTTTGCAGTAAATTTATATAACTAGGTAGGGCAGCTGCTCAGAGAGAGAGACAGAAAAAGAGATAGAGAGACAGACAGCAAGAGGAGAGAGACAGAATGGGAGCGTGACAGAGAAAAGGCAGAGACAGAGAGAATGAGACAGAAAGAGAGGAGAGAGAGAGAGAGAGAGAGGATGACAGTGGGAGGACAGAGAAGAGAGAGAGAGACAGAGAAAATGAACCTAAGGGTGAAAGGACAACAGAGGAAGAAAGACGACGGGAAAGCGATAGAACGAGAGGAAATAATGAGAGATAGAGAGAACTTCAAAGAAAAAGAGGCAGAGGGAATAAGAGAGAGAGATTCTGGGCAGCAGACTGAAACAGATGTTCTCACAGCGAGACACATTTGACCCCTGACCCCTGAACATCACGCCCTCTTTTACATCCTCCTTTCAGATGTTCCACGGCTTATTAAAAACTTCCAAACCTGAAGCTCCCATCTGTCCAAAACAACCGCAGCTATTTATTTTTCCAACATTTCCAAACCCAAAACCGTCCAATCTGTCTGCATCACAGCTTCGGTTTACGTCGCATTTTCCGGAGTGACAACCGGTGAGTGCAACAGCAACAACCTACCATCCCCAGGTCACCGGCATTGAAGTGAACGGGTCACAGTGAAGCAGACAACTTCCAATGTGAACACAAATCAATTCTAGTTTCCTTGTATACTTTATACCAGTTTCATATTCATTTCATTTTCTCTGTCTCTCTCTCTCTTCTCTGTCCTCCCACTTTCATCCTCACATCCTCTCTCTCTCTCTCTCTCTCTCTTTCTGTCTCATTCTCTCTGCCTCTGCCTTTTCTCGGTGTCACTCTCCCATTCTGTCTGTCTCTCTCTCTCCTCTTGCTGTCTGTCTCTCTATCTCTTTTTTTGATGTATCCACTGAATCTCAGCTATTTAAAGGAATAATTCACACCAAAAATGAAAATGTACCCAGTCAAAACTCTAATGAAATTTAGAAGAAACCCCGCGTGGTTCCATCTCAGCCTTCTTCCCAAATATTGAATGGATTGAATGTTTTCACAGCTACAAAAAATACACAAAACCTCCATCAGATGTAGAAAAGCATTAATGTGTCTAAAGGTCCGATATTTACCTCATCCTGTCCTATATTCTCCTCAACAACATTGCTCTGTCACAGAACACAACCCGTTTGGTTTTCATACAAACTTCAACGCTTTTACTGACATGGTTGAATTTTCATTTTGGGGTGAACTACTCCTTTAAGATTTTCCATCAGCCTATAAAGGTGGGCAAACTCTATTCCACAAACAAATAGGAGGGTAAACCGAGGCAGATGTGTCCTCCACTACATCCCTGAATAGATGCAACAACAACAACGATCGTGTGTGTCGAGATCCCAGGTGGAGACCGCCTCACTTTATGATAGCAACTTTGCAGCTTGTTAACAGCTTGTCAGAATAAAAAACGAATCCAGGCTTCCCCTCCTTGTTGCAACGACAAATTGATTCAACTCAAACAAGGAAACGCGGGAAATGAGACTGTAATGATTTGACGGGTAACTCGTTTAAATGCCACTCATGTGTCCGGTGATGATAAAGTGTCTCCAGCATGAACTGCATGAGAAATATGCAGGTGGTGTATTGACTTCTGTTGCACACACTGTATATCTGTTCTTCTAAAATACCTGCAACCTATATGCAATGAAGTACATAAACTCACATTTTCCACATAATGTCACATTACACTTACTGTAATCTCATTGCACATGATCTGTGAACATACGCGCCGATCACGTGGGTGCTCGAGCACCCACCGAAGAGGTTGAGCACCCACAGGGAAGGCTGATTAAAAAATAAATTAATAAATAAATGTATTAAAAAACTGCATCTTTTAAAAAAAACAACGCATCTATTTATTCTATTATTACTTATTATTATCGGTGAACGTTTTAACTACAAATCGCATTATCCAGTTAAACTTGTTCCAGCTCTGTGTGTGTGTAGGCTACGTTAAGGGGCGTGGCCACGTAGCCAACTGCCAATGTAACGTTAGAGTCGGCTAAACCAACGTTGTTCCATCACGTAGCTGCTAGCTAGCGACACAGCAAGTGTGAAACACGGTGATGATCGGGTAAAAACGTACGAATTTGTAATTAAAAAACTGAGAGAGATACCGAGTGTAAAGACCAAAGTGAGGATCCACCACCAGTGATGAATTTGTAGCAGAGCAGTGTTGCATTTGGTTTGGGTGTGTGTCTACGTTGACAGATGACAGTAGCCTGCACCACGGTAATTACTAAAGCAAGCGCAATAAAAGTGATTTTGTGACAATCTTCACCTTGGTGGTATTCACTTCATTTGAGCACCCAGTGGCAGAAACATAAATCGGCGCCTATGTCTGGAACTGTTCTGAACTGAACACCATTCAAGTCCTCCACCTCTACACATGTAGCTATTGTAGAAATCCCACTTCACGGCATGCCTGCTGGAACGCTGCTTGTTGTTTAGACTCGCTCTCTTTTCAGCAGAAGGTAGAAGAAGGCTTGTTCCGGTAAAGCGGTCGGTGTTTGCGTTACACCACGCGGTAATAATCCAGTTCTACGTGACATTCCATGACAAATTGTCTGCGGTACTGATGCAGTGTAGACGCAGGATAAAGGCGTGAAGATGCTTCCTTCCTCCTACAACATCTGTTCCCCGCAACAACTTCAGACGAACAATATGTCTTCTTTTACTTTTGTCTCTCCGACACATCTGCTGCCGTACACGCCGTGGATGTTTTCTGACATGCAGCATATGGCTACAGGTCTGCTCTTGAGAAGAATGCTTTTTGGTTACATTTACATTGGAGGCATTTAACTGTAGAGTAAACTTAATATGATACACAACCAACAATGAGACATGCAAGGCTCAGAGCTTTCGCGCCCTGGCAGTGGATTCGGTGAAATACCTCTACAACGCTACGGAAAGGAAAGGAAGGAACTAGTTTTATTTGTATGTTGTATTTGTACATGCAAGTATGAATGCACTTTTATTTTGTGCCTCTGTCATTGTTGGCACCCTAGGCGAGGTGACGCCCCTCAAACGATGGGGCATTGTCGGGGCACTTGTTGGGATGGTGTTGTGATTTACTGTTGAGCCGTCTGGTGTGTTGTGGGTCTAATTCTACCAAACATCTGCAACAGGAGATGCCCTCTTGACAGACCTGATGACTGCTTTCACCCAACCTCCCTTCCCTCTAACAGCCAAGGCAGGATTCCACCTAGACGACCCTTCTACCAACATCCAAGAGGGTCTCTAAATAAGCAGCCACCGTGAATTGCAGCA
Organism: Hoplostethus mediterraneus; assembly: GCA_034670385.1. NCBI lineage: Eukaryota > Metazoa > Chordata > Actinopteri > Trachichthyiformes > Trachichthyidae > Hoplostethus > Hoplostethus mediterraneus. Next base: position 16,884,654 of record JAXDDW010000002.1, read on the forward strand.
CACAAAGCACACATCAATTCCTGTGTCTTGGGAATTGGGTTTGGAGCTTCGCCTTAACCATTTTTCTGCAAAAAACTTTAATAAACTTGAAAAGATTGCCTCTAATCTGCTGCAGAATTGCTCATGAAGAACCAATAAAGAGAAACAAACTTCAAAATGATACGTATAAGAGGAGCACATAAACCTTGCGGGCTTAAGACCCAGTTTCCCATCCTGAAACATTGTTTACCGACTTGATGCCTTTTGGGAAAACGCATCTAAATCACTTTTAAGCCTTGGTAGACTCGCTAAGCTCTCAGAGTTGTATTCTGAGAGATCTGTCGGGTTTTCGAGCCCATGAAGCCCCACAGGCTCTAAACACAGAGACTTTTTTTAAGCAGTAAGAGCTTACGTTACGCCGAGAAGTTCCCCCGAGTGTACAAATCCACCGCACGCCAGGCATTTGCCTCGGTGACATTGGCGCTTGAGATGAAGGGTATCAAAGTACAGACGCATAGTACAAACACACCTGACAGACAGCGGTAGACCATTGTAGAAGTGATGCATGTTTCCTTGCATCGCTCCCTCATGGCTACTGCAGGCGGCTCTCTCTTAAACGTTACATAACAGAGCCAAATTAACGTCGTGTCGCACAAAACTCCAACCGAATAGTTTGGAAACCGTTTCTCGTAACTTTTTAGTGGAAAATAGAGCGACCGGCTCCTCTCAGGGATCGAGCTAAAGTGCAGCCGTCATTCAGCGAGCATGTAGTGAAAAGTCCTTCGGCTTCTGCTACTATTCCCACGGCGGCGGCTGCATTTTCTTCCAGCGGTGGACAAAAACAAGCCTGTCAGTTACATCAACGATAACATGATACATCTGAGAGGAAGAGGGTTTTCTGTGTGGTTCAGTGGATGCTCTCCCGCTGTGTCATTGGTTGTTTTTTGGGGGGGGATGGAGCGCGATCGAAGCATCAATTAAGCAGAGATGCAGTAAAAACATGGAGATTTCTTCACTTAATTTCTTCTCGACTGATAGAGAAGGCGGACGTGTCATTTCAGGACTAATCATGGGCGAGAATAGAGAGAGAGAGACAGAAGCACTGATGACTGAGTGACAGCGAGAGAGAGAGAATGACTTTTATCTTAGTAATGAAGAGACGGGTGAAAGGAACACACACACACACACACACACACACACACACACACACACACACACAGGAATGCACATTTCATCAAAACAAAGCTGCACACTTGTCCATTTGTTTGAGGATGAAACAGTCATTGAGCGCGCATCTGAGTGTGTGTGTGTGTGTGTGTGTGTGTGTTGTGTGTGTGTGTTCCTGCTGCAATTACCCAGATCAAAGCAACAACACCCACACTTGGAAGTGAGTCTCTCTTGGTTTTTGTTCTCTTTCTTCTTCGTTCTTCTTTCTTTTTGTTTCTGTGTCTTCCTCTCTTCATCCCGATCTCTCTCTCTCTCTCTCTCTCTCTCTCTCCCACCCTTTAATCTTCTGTCTTTGTCTCCCTCCTCCTGACTTTCTCTCCCTCTCGTGGTGTGGAGTATAAATCTGTTCTCCTATCACCACATGCTCTTCAAGGTAACATTGTGGCTTGAGTTATCGCCGGCGGTGCAAAGATTTACTCACACCGACACACACACACACACACACACACGTCTGCATGACCTTGTGTCAGTGCTGATTGTGTGTGTGTGTGTGTGTGTGTGTGTGTGTGTATGTGTGTGTGTGTGTAGCAGCTTTAACATTGGAGCTCCTCAGATTCAGCACCAGATTAACCCAAACATGAGTTGTGGATGTTGCATCGGTGAGTTTAGGGGTTTCAGGTTTGAGCTGGGTAGACTAGGGGAAGAGTATTTAGTGGAGGGAGTACAATTGATTATCCCACACACACACACACACACACACACACACACATATATTATACTGATGAAAGGTCACTAGTCCGATGTGATTCGTCTCGTTCCTCCTCTCTAATCAAGTTTTCTCCCTAGACTTTACTTTGATTGACTTGAGTTGTACATACAGCGGTAACAGTGGTAAACTAGCACTTCCATGTGGTGATTATGAAGTCAAACAACCGTCAATATCAGCAAAAATCAATTATACTTGATCCATTTCCTCCTGGTATAGCTTACACCAGTTTGATACTGTTCACTGTCACTGTTCAATGTGCGCTATGAATCTAACTCATAAACATCAACATCAGTCTTTATTCTACAAATAAAAAAGGTGAGTAAACCTTTTCCCTCCACCTCCCCTACCCATAAACGAGGCACTGGGCTGCTCCCAGTCTGAAAGCTCCCAGTAAGCTGCTGCTTCATGACTGGAGTGGTTTTACTGGGCAAATGTGTTGAACTGTATGAGCATGAAACAGGTTCAGTCAGCGTTCTGAGGATAAATAAACTTTTAAAAACATTATATTGAAATTGCTTTTCTTTCCCTTGGCGACGTCCCAACTGTTACACGCTGTAGATAAGAGACATTTTTAATTTGAGGGAGGAGGAAACATGTCAGACTGTTACGGCTCAGTAGAGAAACAACATGATGACAGAGCAGCATCACAGACAGGAAGTGGAAATGGTGGATAAACAAAGAGGGAAGGAAAGTGAGAGAGACTAGTATTACCTGTAAAAACAGAGACACACACACACACACACACTTGTCAGGCTCTGGTGTTGTGCGTAGATATGACAGAAGCAGCTTAGGGACGCAGCCTTGTCCATCATCCTGCTTGTTGACTCACACACATACACACACACACACACACACACACCAAGGTCTGACAGATGCACCGCAGGGGACAAAAGTGTGGCCCTGTGTGTGTGACTGTGTGTGTGTGCTGTGTGTGTGTGTGTGTGTGTCAACCATCTACCTTTCCTTCCTCTATTGTAGGAGTGAACTGACAACCACTAACAGATATAGTCTTACTGGTGATAGAACGCCTCGGTCTCTTGGATTCATTTTCCTTTGTACTGAATCAACAACCATCTCACATCCCTCTGAAATCTTCCCAACACCCCCGGGGGGAACAAAGCCCCAAAACCGAGAGTCTCCCGGGGGGGGTGGAGATGATTTAAGAGGGTCGTGAGATGGTTTATAGAATGTGAAAACGTTTTTAATCTTGATGATAAATGTCTTTTATTGTGAAATGACACTTTCCAGTCTTCAATAACCAATCAAGTAAAATTTGAGTGGTAGAAATAAAAAGCCCACCGTTCTGGGCATTTACGCAACGAGGAGTTTCAAGGATGCATCACTTTGTTTTGAGGATAAAAATTATTTTTTTGTTTTTTATTTATCCTTTATTTAACCAGGGTAACCTCGTTGAGATTTCCATCTTTTTCAAGTGGGCCCTGGCCAAGAATGCAGCATTCAAATAATTTCACATATAAAACAACATTAAAAACAAACGCAAATAAAAACAAGACAGTAAGAGTACACAGTAAAAAATAGAGCAAGACAACAACGTTTGAGACCCACTGCTGTTTCATGTTCATGCAGATAAACATTTAAGACAGCAGTCATAGACGTAGACGAGCTTCTCCACTTGACCCGATAAACACCTGGAAAATTGAAGAATTAAAGATGGAAGTCAGAGACATCCCCTCTGATTATCGGGGCAGACTGTTTGACTGGCAGCGCTCTCTCAGTATTACAGCCCTGTCACTGTTGACCGCTGGTTGAGTGGCAGGTTGGACGGCCCTCCCCTCCTCCTCCCAGATCTCTACCGCCCTTTTCATGGTAGGATTGTAACACCTCACCGCTGCACAGAAATAAAGTATTTTCTTAGTTTTGACACGGATTAAGAGGCGTTATGATGGTTAGTTGTCGTTCTTCCAACATGGTGTCCCTTGTCATCGTCGGTAATCGGCCTCAGAACATCCTGTGACAGGCCTCTCTGTGTTTTCTACATTTTTTTCCCCAAATCTGTCCCAGTTTTGGTTCCAGTGAAGTGTACAACTCAGAAACTTGTTCTGATAAAAGCATTAAATCTCATAATTAGCACTTGTTACTACTCGTATGCCATTTTGTAGAAAAAACAAACCAAAACCAAAATGTTATTATTATTATTATTATGACATCTATTAAAACTGCATTTTATCTTGTAGTGCAAAATCAAAGGCGGTAGCTTCTCTAGTCTTGCTGTCATCGTTCAGACATTTCCGCCTTAAAGGACAATTCTGGGATTTTTAAACCTGGCCTCTATATCCACAAAATCACCTATTACACCGCAAAATAGGTCCAAAAAGTTTCAGAATTGCTCCGGTAGATCGGCTCAGTCAGCAGTCGCGAAACGGGCTCAATGGCTGCAACTGTAATCTGACAGGCAGAGGCGGTCAAAGTACGTCCACTAAAAGTGCTTGATTTTGCCACTGACAGGCTCAGATTGTTATTCGTGTGTCTGACAACATTACTGAAAGGATCGCTACAGAAATAGACCTTTTGTTCTATTTGTTCTATTGTTCTAACATTTCCAACAACTCTCAACTCTCAACTCTGAAATCTCAGAGTTGAGTTGTTGCAAGAAGAGGATGTGGAAATGTGACAACGGTGGTCTATGAAAGCAAGAGGGTTGACTTGTTGCAGGAAGAGGATGGTGGAAATGTAAATCAGCGTTGGAGACGTGTGCTGGAGTATAGAAAGCGTAGTTTAGAGTATTTGTTTTTTCCCAAAGATAAAAAACAACAACAATGGTTTGTTTTTGCGCATTTCCGAACTGTGCCAACAAAATGTTGAGGAAGACTTTGTTCAGCTTTCATAGAATACCTTTGTCAGGTTTCTACCGTCCTCTTCCTGCAACAAGTGAACCCTCTCGCTATAGACTACCTTTGTCCACCATTCATTTCAGAGCTGGACTTCTCCTTGAGCTAGACTTTAGTTTTCTGGTTAAAAACGGTCTATTTCTGTAGCGATCCTTTCAGTAATGTTGTCAGACACACGAATAACAATCTGAGCCTGTCAGTGGCAAAATCAAGCACTTTTAGTGGACGTACTTTGACCGTGCCTCTATGCCCCTACAGATTACGTTGCAGCCATTGAGCCCGTTTCGCGACTGCCGACTGAGCCGATCAACTGGAGCAACTCCTGAAACTTTTCGTACCTATTTTGCGGTATAATAGGCGATTTTGTGGATATAGAGGCCAGGTTTAAAAATCCCGGAATTGTCCTTTAAATGTGATGATCCTGGGATGATTGATGTGTTGCCCTTCCAACTGTCACGTTAATTACTTGTTGCGGCAGGATGTGATGTAACTCTGTAGTAACCTGGCTGGGCCGTTACACTTCACTACACCACGCTGACATCTGACCTGTGAAATTTCCACCACTCACTGCCGACATCACTCTCAGTATCAGATCCACCTCCGCTCTCGCCGGTGAGAGGAATGGGCATTTAGCGGCCACGCGTCGAAATGAAATCTAAGTGCAGTGAGTCAGAGCGCTGCTGAATTTCTTGTTTTGTCTTTGCCGCGACCTTGACGTCCAACAAATCTCTGCAGTCGGGTTCTCTCAGCTGGTGTCGAGGATATTTCTGTTCCCTCGCCAGTCTGTCGTTTAGAGTCCAGCCGGGTTTTGTTCTCTTCATTCACTGTATTATTTTACTTTTGTTGCCACAGTCTGGGTAGCGTGAGTTGCCTGTAGTCTGAATGATCTTAAAGACTGGGTGGGAGGAGGGGGGTGGCGAGGGAGAGAGATGGAGGAGAGAGATGGAGAGAGCGAGAGAGAGAGAGAGAGAGAGAGAGAGAGAGAGAGAGAGAGAGAGGAGGCAGTACAACGGTGGTGATTTTGATTTTATGTAGCACTGAGATGTTGAATTATAAAGGAGCCGTCCACTATTACTGCTTCTTCAATAAGTCCCCAGAGCGTGCACACGCGCACACACACACACACACACACACACACACACACACACACTGTTACTTGGGAATGGCTGCACACACAACACAAAAAACAATGCGCACTTCCTTACGTGCACGACTTGCACACACACACACATACACTCACACAAACATCCTTTCTTCCCACAGCGCACGTGCACACACACACACACACACACACACACACTCACACACACACACACACACACACACACACACACACACACGCAGTCTTACACTTATGCCCTTAAAGCGACTTTGTTTTGGGGTTTTTTTGCGTCTCGCTCCCTCCTTTCCCTTCCTTTTCCTAACGCCAGCACACTCACACACACTCACACACACTCACACACACACACACACCCCAACCACACACACACACTCACACACACACACACACACACCCCAACCACACACACACCGTCACAAACATCATCGTTTCTTTTCCCCCTCCGTTAAAATAAAGTATTTGCCAAACTCTGGCTGTGAGAAAAGGAGTTCAGACAGAAACGGAGGAAAAAGTGAGTTTTCAAGTTTTCACACCGGGGACCCTCCCTGGGGCCGAACAGCAGAAAGCCTCTTCAGGCTGTATTACATGTGCACACACACACACACACACACACACACACACACACACAAACACGCAGGTGCACGTGCACACACACACCCATACAAACACACACACATGCACATATGTAGGGAGAGCGTTGGTGAGGGACGTCCGTGACGCATTTGCAAGCCGTCCTTGGCAAGACATGAAGAGCAGAAACAGAAACAGAGAAAAGCAGTAATACGAAGGGAATAAGTTTACCTGTGTGTGTGTGTGTGTGTGTGTGTGTGTGTGTGTGTGAGTACGAGTGCATGTGTGTTAATTAACTGAGGGAGGGTCTTGGCAAGGTGATAAATAGAACAAAACACACCAGGATATATGAGAGAGAGAGAGAGAGAAAATAAAGAGATTAACCATAGGAAAGCCTGAAATAGAAGGATAGAAGAGTGGAAGGAGGGAGGGATACAGCAAGGTAGATAGGGAAGGAAGGGAGGAAGGAAGGAGAGTAAGAGTGAAGGAGATGCAGGAAACACAAATGAAAAGGGAAACTTGAGAGAGAAGGAAGGAGGGAGTAAAGAGGGAATGGAGAAGAGAGGAATGGAAGCAAGCAGGGAAGGATACAGGAAGAGGAGAAGGGATGGAGAGAGAAACAAAGGGAGGGATGGAGAGGCACCAATCATATAGATTAGGAGAAAGGAGAGGTGGGGGGTTTGGAGGGAAGGAGGGATGAAGATAGGGAAATAGATGAGGAAAGGAGGAAGGATGGAGGGAGGGAAGAGAAGGGGGAACCACAATGGGGACAGATGAGAGAGGAAAGCAAACTTCAAGAGGGAGGAGAGACGAGGAGGAGGAGGAGGGGGGAGGAGGAGGGAGAGAGGCAGAAATCAAACAGATTAAAGGAAAACCTGGAGGAAAGCAGAGAAGAAAGGGTTAGTGAAGGAGGGAGGGAGAAGAGAGAGATGGGCAAAGAGGAGAGGGCCAGAGGAGAGAAAAGAAAAGAGAATATATGGTGGAGGAAAAGGAGGAGGAGGAGGAGGGGGATGGCGGGAGGAAAAGAGAGGCAGGAGATGAAGATTAGATGGAAACATGGAGGGAAGAAAGAGAGGTAGTGATGAAGAAGTAATAATAGGGGGAAGGGAGAGTGGGAAGAGGAAGGTAGAGAGGAAATATGATGGAGGGAAGAAGAAGAGAGAAGGGTACCTGTCAAGTGTAATGTTGTAGAAACATCCAAACCATCACTTCACCATCCGCTAACCGGTCCTCCAGCCGTTCCTTTGTCTCCTTCCACCAACATCACCGGTGGGAGGCTTCGCTGTGCAGCATGACTCCATTTTAAAAGAAGCGATATAACAGAGCAGAGTCTGGGATTAAAGACGACCAGCGGGGAGAATCACAGAGAATCAAGTGAAATCTGAAGCTAATTTCCCCGTCACCACGGCGACTCAGCTCTCTCTCCTCATGCTTTCTCTCCTTTGTCTGTCTCATCCCCCTTTTTCACTCTCCATCCCCCCTTTCCTTTGGTTTTTCTCCTCCCTTCATGTCTCTCCTTCTTCCGTCCCTCCCCTCCAGGGCGTGGTTCCAGTCGGGCATCAACTTCCTGGCTGTGAAACCCAGCAACCTGGTGGCCTGGGAGATCAAACAGGAAATGGCGGCGGGGAGCAGCTCGCTGGCGGTGCTGTGCCAGAGGAAGGCCTCCTCCACCGCAGGACAGGTAGGAAGTCCAAATCCAGCATGTCTCCTCATCCCTCCACAGCAGCGTGGTCCTTTATTAGGTCCTTAGAAACATCTGGAAACATCTCAGATTAACTCGTTTAACAGTAATAAGAGGTCTTGACTCGTTTCACTTCTAAGAAGAATGTGTTTTTACGTGTAACACACCAAGGACTTACAGGGCTCCGTGACTGTAATGTTTTATAGAGATATTGGTGTGTTTATTTGCTCTAAGTAAACTGAGATACTCGCTCCTAGTGTATTATGAAGCTTTATAAAGAAAGTTTTGTTTGCTTTAAATGAAATGATCCACTCAAAGCGTTTGCCATCCTCGATAATTCACCATGATAGCGACAATAATCAATTTTCACCATAAAGCAGTTTTATTTTCCATTTCATTTTGATGCAGCCACAATATTGGACGATGGTGTTGACAGATGCTTTACATGTGATGGTGTTTAGTAAAGGCAGAGTTGGTCAGTTACGGCCAATGAATTGTGTAGTTTCACAAAAAAAAGACGTGGATGGGACTGGCAGTAGAGGCTGGTGTATTGTCTTTGTTCCGCTTGGGTACAGGAAGTTTGGCCGACCTTGCACGTCCACTGATAGATCAATACTCTGCAGGGTCGTTTCAACGTGTCAGACATGTTTTGTTTCCATCACATCTGCTTTAGTAAACACAGCTGGATGCCTACATATTCAATTTTCCGCTCATTTCCAGTCTCGGAGCTGTCAGGAGCTTTTGTTTAATGGTCTGTTTTCCAGCCTTTTCCCTTTATTTTGGTTGTTAAATTGGTGTGAAATCCAATTCCAGGTAGCGTTAAAAAGGTCTTAGAGAGTCTTAGATGTGGCTCCTCGAAAGCTGCAGATGAACTTTGAAAATTATTTTTTGCCTTGCGTTGCATTGCACAAGTTAATTAGCAAAATTGACCCTGTTTCTGGGTTGCTGGTGTTCAGCCTTACGTGTCAGGGACTTGGAAAGGCCTTGGCAGCACAACACAGACAGTTCACAGGTTTTTCAGTTACATCTCTAACTAACAGATAAAAGCGTTTGTCTTCTCTTGGTGAAAATAAAATGCTTTTTTTTCCCTGACATCATTTTCAACTATAGTACATTTATTTATTAGAGTGCGAATGATCATTAGACAATGACATGAAAGAGGCCTATCATACACACACACACACGCACACACGCACACACACACACACACACACACACACACACACACACACACACACACACACACAGTGACCCAGGTGTCATGCTAAATTTGTCACTCACTAGGCAATTCTCTCCCCTCATATTGTTACGTGTGTGTCCTTATATATGCGTGTGTGTGTGTATGTGTGTGTTTAGTTTATGCTAACCAGGCGACAGTACAATAACTGCCCCCTGGTTTTCATATTGGAGGTGATGTGATTCTCTAATAGTCCCACTACAGGTTTAGGTTCAGCTCATTCAATTGATACAAATAAACAATAAACAATAGATACAATCAATGTGGGTGAGACGTAGAAACCTCAAGGGGATTAGAAAACTGTCTCACCCCCTAATGACACACAAAAAAACCATCCAGATGACAGAGACACAGGGGAACAGGTGGAGGAGAACGGGACAGAAACAAGGAAGTGCATAGACAGCAGGTCAGGGAAATAACCCTGATGGAGGGAACACCAAGCTGGTTCAGCTCCAAGCACCACAGAAGAAGAGTTCTATTCTAACATGAGATAACTGACATGAGATATCCTGAAATGAGATAACTGACATGAGATATCCTGACATGAGACAACTGACATGAGATATCCTGACATGAGATTACTGACATGAGATATCCTGACATGAGACAACTGACATGAGATATCCTGACATGAGATTACTGACATGAGATATCCTGACATGAGACAACTGACATGAGATATCCTGACATGAGACAACTGACATGAGATATCCTGACATGAGATTACTGACATGAGATATCCTGACATGAGACAACTGACAAGAGATATCCTGAAATGAGATAACTGACATGAGATATCCTGACATGAGACAACTGACATGAGATATCCTGACATGAGATAACTGACATGAGGTAACTTACATGAGATATACTGACATGAGATAACTGACATGAGATAACTGATGAGATATACTGACATGAGATAACCTGACATGAGATAACTGACATGAGATGTCCTGACATGAAACAACTGACATGAGATATCCTGACATGAGATAACTGACATGAGGTAACTTACATGAGATATCCTGACATGAGACAACTGACATGAGATATCCTGACATGAGATAACTGACATGAGATGTCCTGACATGAAACAACTGACATGAGATATCCTGACATGAGATAACTGACATGAGGTAACTTACATGAGATATCCTGACATGAGACAACTGACATGAGATATCCTGACATGAGATAACTGACATGAGATGTCCTGACATGAAACAACTGACATGAGATATCCTGACATGAGATAACTGACATGAGGTAACTTACATGAGATATCCTGACATGAGACAACTGACATGAGATATCCTGACATGAGATAACTGACATGAGATATCCTGACATGAGATAACTGACTGACATGAGATAACTGACATGAGATATCCTGACATGAGATAACTGACATGAGATGTCCTGACATGAGACAACTGACATGAGATATCCTGACATGAGGTAACTTACATGATATATCCTGACATGAGATATCCTGACATGAGATTACCTGACATGAGATATCCGACATGAGGTAACTGACATGAGGTAACTGACATGAGATATCTGGCATGAGATATCCTGACATGAGATAACTGACATGAGATATCTTACATGAGATAACTGACATGAGATATCCTGACATGAGGTAACTGACATGAGGTAACTGACATGAGATATCTGACATGAGATAACTGACATGAGATAACTGACATGAGATATCCTGACATGAGATATTCTGACATGAGATAACTGACATGAGATAACTGACATGAGATATCCTGACATGAGATATTCTGACATGAGATAACTGACATGAGATAACTGACATGAGATAACTGACATAAGATAACTGACAGCATGGAAATAAATCACCAGATGATGTAGGATGGTAGTCATCGTGAGACCTGCTAGTTCTGTTCTTTTAGTGTATTGAGGGCTAACCATCATTGTGTGTGTGTGTGTGTGTGTGTGTGTGTGTGTGTGTGTGTGTGTGTGTGTGTGTGTGTGTGTGTGTGTGTGGTGATGGCATTACAGTCATTTAGCGGGTGCTTTTATCCAAAGCGACGTACAGCGGTACTCTGGTTATTAGATGTCTGAGAAACAAAGACTCAAATGGATTACACACAGCAACGGGTTGTTAATGGTATGCCGTCTGTGTGTGTGTGTGTGTGTGTGTGTGTGTGTGTGTTCATATGTGTGTGTTCATGGATGTGTGTGTGTCAGGCATTGTCAAGTGGAAACAGCATTAGCCATGGCTGAAAGGAAGGATACGATCCATATCCACACATTCCTCCCCTCTCTCTCTCTCTCTCTCTCTCTCTCTCTCTCTCTCTCTCTCTCTCTCCTCTATCGCCTCCTCTTTCTCCTGACTCACTTTTCCCTCACTTCTCTCTTCTCTCCTTCCTTAATGTCCAGCTGTATAACTCCCTCCTTCAACATCCCTCCTCAGGTCCCTCACTCCCTCCCTCTCTCTCTCTCTCTCTCTCTCTCTCTCTCTCTCTCTCTCTCTCTCTCTCTGTTAGTGGAGAGCAGTGTGTTGATGAATCGCTTCCATTATGTGTAACTATTATTACTATTATTCAATTAGCGCCACTTAGCTCTCCATTAGCCACGTCTGGCCCTGACCGATGGACAGCATCAGCATTAAGACTAATATTCCCCACCCTGGATGGGGCGAACGAGAGAGAGAGAGAGAGAGAGAGAGAGAGTGATGATGATGGCACGTCGCCCCTGAGCCTCCAAACTAATTGCTTCAATGACAGCTAAAAGTTTTCACCATGTGTTCTGAAAACTTCAGGTCAAACTTGAACACTGTGTGTGTGTGTGTGTGTGTGTGTGTGTGTGTGTATACACTGTGTTCTCTTTCTGAAACTGAATGAGATCGTTTTGATGATTATTACTGATTATTATTACGATATTTATTGGATATTTCTGGAATAGACACTACTGTGGTTCAGCTCCACGTGTTGAACAACGAGTTCGCTGTTTGGAAATGATTTGTCATCCAAGGTAGGAAGTTTCCACTGGCCACAGGTGGATCTACCTGTGACTGTCGACTCCACCAGACACTGTGACAGGTAACTAACTTACCCGTCACTCATAATATCGTTTCGTATTGTATGACTAGGTTATATAAGAGTTATATATCATATGATGTTATAGCTCTCTTGGTGTAATCGTTTGCTGATTTGGTTTCTGACTTGCAGAGCAGGGGTGGGAAATCCAGGTTCAGAAAGTAAAAGGACTTTTATTTTGATATTCGTATTCGTTCCATTCTACAGCATGGGGAGGGACTAATCATTGCAATCACCTGGTAAAGAGCACGGGTGGAGAAAAATCCTGCCAGGACTTTTACCTTGTGAACCTGGAGTCTTCCACCTCTGGGAAGCCAGTAGGGTCATCTGTCCCTTTCACCTTTAACTGGTGACGCAATTCGGTTCCTGACCTGCCGCAGGTATCAGCCGTCCTGTTA
>JAXDDW010000002.1:16902500-16907500 GCA_034670385.1 Hoplostethus mediterraneus
GCCCCCGCCCACTTTTCAGCAATTCAGTATTGGGGAAGAAAAAACTCTACATTTGAAAACTAATTTCTTCACTTTTTAATACATTTGAAAAGTAATGAAATAGAGAGACAGTACAGTGTTTGACATTGACCCGCAGCAACGGCTTCTGCTGGGTTACGGCAACTCCACTGGGACAAACCACACGCAGAGCTGCAGTACACCGTGACACTAGAACCGGTAGTAATGATAATGGCAAGTTAGTGAGTTATGATGATGATTACATTTGGTGGTTAGCCTGTCGTAGCATAGCAATTTTTATTTATTTATATTTTTTTATATCAATATATTGGGGGGGACATGTTGAGCATATTTGAATATTGGGGGGGTGTGTCCCTGATACATCCCAACATTTTGATGGAAGGAGCTCTATATAATCTATATAATCAATTAGTAGGATGGGAAAATAGGGTCCAGGTTGAACATGCCGGAGTTGTGCTATGAGGAATACGTTGAGTTTTGAGACGATTTGCCGGTTGGTCAACTTACCTGTTACATGACGTGAACACAGACATCCTTCTGTTCTGAGCGATCTGTGCTGGACTCAATTAACGGGAAAAAGGCCATCAGAGATGAAACGAAACCGTTGTGAGGGAGTGGGATTCTGCGGGATAAAGACGGTGTGTGTGTGCGTGTGTGTGTGTGTGTGTGTGTGTGTGTGTGTGTGTGTGTGTGTGTGTGTGTGTGTGTGTGTGTGTGTGTGTGCCGTGACCCGGGCCGGCTAATTAAGCCTAGCGGATACGCAGGGAGGTTTACGCGTACGGCCGCGCCTAGCATCATTCTGTCACTCGCTGCAATGACCTAGCCACCTGAACACACTCAATCACTGGCCTGGATTCATATGCACACATGTATATGCACGCATGCATGTGACACACACGCACACACACACACACACACGCACACACACACACACACACATGCATTGGGTCCATACTGGTACATACACACATCCTGAACATGTTGTGAATAGACGTGTGTGTCTGTTGCGTGCTATCACCGTGCAGGGTTCATACTGTATGTAAACACACACATGCACACACTGCCACGGTATAGATTATATTATATACTGGATACACACACACACACACACACACACACACACACACACACTGTACTTTGCTGAATATGTTTTTGTAGGCCATGCTTTAAATAACCTTCCAATCCCATTGGCTTATTCCCCTTGCTCTAATACCCATTCCTCCCTCCCGCCTTTCCCCCCTCCTCTCCCCACTCCCCCTCCTCACCCCCCCTCGCCCTCCATGCCCCTGTTAAACTCCCCCGGGAGCCCCCGTAGCGGGATGTGTGGCTAATTAAGGCGACCTGCGCAGACCCCGTGTGTTCGAGTCCCTCTCCTCAGAGACGCCGAGTGTCGTAGAGAGAACGGCGGCGGCGACGCTAACGCTAACTCCTCGTCCCCTGTGTGTGTGTGTGTGTGTGTGTGTGTGTGTGCGCGCGCGCGTGTGCGTGTGTGTGTGCGCGTGTGTGTGTGTGTGTGTGTGTGTGTGTGTGTGTGAAGAGGTGTCAAACACTGAGATATCCCAGCCCTTCTTCTCTTTTCCTCTCTCTTTTTCACTATCCTCTCCCTCTCTCTCTCTCTCTCTCTCCCTCTCTTTCCCACTCAACTCCCATTCTTTCATTCCTCCCTCCCTCCCCCCTTCCTCCCCTCCCCTAACCCTCCTCAGGTGACGGAGCCCCTGGGTCCCATCTCTGCCGTTTAATTAATTATTTTCATCGTGTAAATCAAACGTCTGCCTCGTGTCCTTGACTCGAGAGCTCTCGAACGCGCGCCGGCGAAGGAACGAGACGAACAAACTGCGGGGACCCGGTGGCTCCGTCTCCCGGGACGACGCCAAAGGGATCGGAGGAAAGAGAAGAAGAAGAAGAAGAAAAAAAGAGGCTTTACTTTGTTAGAATGTGGGACGGAGGATTGTCTTTCAACGGGGGAGGGAGGGAGGAGGGAGGAGGGAGGAGTACCGGGTACCGTTGTGGCTTGTGTTTTGAACAGCCGGCTTAAGAGGAGGGAAGAGAGGGAGGATGGGAAGGAAAGGGAGAGAACACAGCAGTTATTCCAGTCTTCCAGTTATTCCACAGCAGTTATTCCAGTCTCCATCCCTCAGGTCTATTCCAGACCTGAGGGATGGGGGGAAGTCCTCTCCACGCTTCCATCCCGGGTCCATCCCTCACTGGTGCTGCAGACTCTTCCTCTGTACGGTCGAACCCGAGTCTCACATACATGCTGTAATCCTGCACATGCTGTCATTTCCCACCCTGCCACATTCCCGTCATCGTTATCTATTGCATATATATTAATATTTTACATCTTATCTTATATGTTATTATCACTTTCTGACTGTTTTGCACATTTTCATTGATGTTGTTAAATTTGGAAGTGCTGGAGTGCTTAACCCCTCTCTGCTCTATTTCTATCCTATTACTACTTTCTACTGCAATGACCCAATTTCCCAACAGCAGTCATTAAGGTTTCATGTAATCTACTATAATCTAATCTGTAGTGTCTCTAATCCAGCTAGTTACTGGACCATCCCGTCTATCTGTCCGATGACTGAAAAGCATAAAATATAACCAGTTTACAATAAAAAAAATAAAAGATAAAAAGATAAAAATAAATAAATAAATAAAAATAAAATAAAAAACAATAAAAAAATAAAAGCAAGCAAATAACGTGGACACTTCTACATCATCATCTGTGCACAAAACAGAAAACCAAGGCGAGGAAAGAAAGCCGGTTACAACGGTCTCCTTCCTTCAGCGGAGGGATGAAATGAAAAGAGAAAAAGCGACTGGGATGGAGGTGAAGAGGGAGGGAGCGAGTGCGGAGGTGAACGGGGAGAATGTCTTTTTGTACTGTGCTTGACCACTGTGAATACTTTTGAAACAGAAAAATTGAGCGAAGGAGGGCGGGAGGAGGGAGGGAGTCAAGGAGGGAGGGAGTCAAGGAGGGAACAATGGAAGGAGGGGAGGGACCGCTCTGCTCTTTGACATGCTGTTTTAACGTTCATGCTTTTCAACAGCATGCTGGGAGGGAGGGAGGGAGGGAGGGAGGAGAGGGAGGATGGAGGGGAGGACTGACGTCTTTGCTTTGTGACTCCAGTGAATGTTTTCCCCCTTCAGCTTAGAGAGAAGGGGAGGAGGAGGAGGAGGAGGAGGAGGAGGAGGAGGAGGAGGGAAGGCTGGAGGGGAAGAATGAGAGTATGAAGTAACCGATTTTACGTTCCTTTTCTTTCACCACTCTGGTCTTGTATTTTTAGTAGCGAGCAAGAGAGGGAGGGAGGGAGGGAGGGAGGGTGAAAGAGGGAGCAAAGGATGGAGAGAGAGGGGGATGAGGACGGTTGTTTTTCCATGCGTTGAGGGTAAAAGAGGGAGGGAGGGCGGCGAGAGGGATTGATGGAGAGACAGGAGGTTGGTGAGGGAGGGGCTTCTGCACTGCACTTCCCAGAGATCACCTGTCAATCAAACAGTGTTGTCCAGTACCGTGACGATGTTGCTGTTGAAGGAGTTCCTGTAGGTGGCGCTCTTTTCTCTGTCCGTTCACACTAACCGCCCGGGTTCTTCTTCTTCTGCTGATTCCAAACCGCTGTTGCTGCTGAACCAGAAACATGAAGCGCATCACTTCCTGTGCGCCAGAGCATCGTTACCTGGAGAGACCTGCCTGACCCCGGGAGTCTAGAACAGGACATGTAAAAAGCTTTAATGAATCACTGTGTTGCATCATGCAGTGAATGAGAGCGATTAGAGCGTACGTAGCATTGTAGCAGACGTGCAATTATATGACAATGTTGCTGAGTATTACTAATTCACTGCACCAGGTTTGAATTGAATGGTTGAATGTATTGACCGGATACACTTGACATGTCTCAGGGTGAAATCTAAACGTTTTTTTTCTCTCTCTCTCTCTCTCTATATATATATATATTACGTCTTTTGTGGGCTGACATTTGACACGTATCGAGAAAGTGCGCTAAAAGAAAATCCAAAAACAATATTGAGAAAAGACGCTAAAGGAAATCGATCCAAACTCGAAACACATCACGTTATCAGCATCTATCTAAGTGCTTATTTCACGCTTCGGAGAAACCTGAATAAGACACACCAACATCGCCATGGATACCGAGGCATGGATGCAGGTCTATATCTGATCCCATTCAATTTTCTTTTTTTTTTTTTTCACAGTCCACTGACAGCGAACCACAATCTACTGAGGTTGGGAACCTCAGTAGATTGGGAAGCAGAAGCGACAGAAGTAAACAAACAAAAATGGGCTTTTTTATTATAAACACCCACAAATCAGAGCGGCAACTCGGTGGGCAAGGCAGACCAAACACGGCAGACTTGGTGCTTGCAGATTTTTTGAACTCTGTATTTATCCAGATATTTATCATATTGATCATGTCTGCTCGTCTTCAGCAACACCCCGATCACGTCACCGGTACAGGAGCTGCCTCGTTCACCTCAGCGATGGTTGTTGAAGATGGTTGGGAAGAACGTTTCTCCTTTTGGGATTCGTTTTGGGATTCAAACCAGCGACTCTCTGGTCACACTTGCGTAACCACCCAACCACCCGATCGGTGAAGTGAGTTTTTGATGTGACAGTCTGAGATGGACGGTGATGGACGGCCTCATCTCACTTGGCGAGTGATCTTGATCCGCCCTCCACCTCTCTGACTCGGAGCCGCTCGTCAAACTCGCGTTTACACGTTTTGTTTTTCGTTTTCTGACGCGACCGTGAAAAGCTTCCTTCCCGCCCACCTGTCAGTAATTGGTTCCTCCTGTCAGGAACAGGTTTACACGTGTCTCGTAGCTGACAACAGCACCTGTCCTCACGTCTGATGTGTCTATTCTCTCTCGCTCTCTTTTCTCTTTCTGTATCATCGCTCACCTTTTCCTTTCTCCCTCTGTATTATTCTACCTCTCTCTCCTTTCAACCCCTTTTTCTTTCTTTC
>JAXDDW010000002.1:16915000-16927500 GCA_034670385.1 Hoplostethus mediterraneus
TCAAAACCCTGTTTACAACCTGTGCTCGAAATGGCAGATGACACTTCAGACAAGGAGCAACAGGGAAAGTAATAATCAGTGATATTTCCATGTAAATAAATGACTGTCCAATTGACATAACACAATAGTGATTCAACCTAGACCCAGTTCATGACGGCTGTTATATTTGTCCTGAACACTCGTCGGGAAGAATCCTTGTTTCCCAGGAAGAATCCTTGTTTGGAATAAATAGGAGGACTCAGTTAGCATGAGCAGCGATGGCCACCGTGGCTGAACGGTTCATCACTTTAAGCACTTCACGTTCACCCCTAGCAGGGCGTGTGGGTGTGACCTGGCGCTCAACCCTGACCAGGGTCGTTTTTGGGGTAAACCCTTTCGCTGATGATCAACCCGTTTATCTCTCTGTGACTGGTCCGATGTGAAACACGTAACTAGTGTAGTGAACTGACTGTCAGTGACATCTAAGTGGTGCTCATGAGGTATTATAAGGCATCATAATCGCATCGTGCACATTGTGAGTGCCTGATTATTATAATTGGAGCATGATATAATAAACATAACGGGGTTGAAAACTTTGGTTGTGTGGTTGAATGTCATTTTCTGATGTTTGTCTGATGGTTATATCGTAAGAAGAAGTGAATCTATTCTTCTATTAGGAGTTTAATCTGCTCATCACATTGCACTACGTTGGCCTTTTTAATGAATGAATGGATGAATGGATGAATGGATGTACAATGGGAGAAAAAGGTCTGACTGTATTCAAATGTCAGCTGTGCCTGTGTGGGCTGCTGCCACTGGATGTTTTGTATATTGACCTCTGTGTGTGTGAGTTAGTTTTCAGGTTTCCAGGTGGTTTCAGGTACTTTCTCTTGTGTTCTGAGATGTTTCATTAAATAACTTCAAAAGTCAAAGCCTTTCGTTCTATCTCTCTCTCTCTCTCTCCCTCTGTCTCTGTGTGCCTCTCTCTCCCTGTCCCCCCTGTAAAGTGACCTGGCTGCCCGCTACTCTAATCGACAGTAAGTGTTCTAATGCCAGAGGTGTCAACACACACACACACACACACACACACACACACACACACACACACACACACAAAATGTCCTACCATTTACCAGCCAAGAACAGTTTAAGTGTGTGAGTGTGTGGGGACCTTTCAGAAGGCTGAACTCTGCCCTACACAGGACAAACTGCTAAGGCAGCTGTCATTTGAAATGCATTAAGGTACACACACACACACACACACACACACACACACACTGTTTCTAATTCTTTCTCCCCCTTACTTCTGCCCCCCCCCCCCCCCCCCCCCCCGCCGTCTTCCCCTGTTACCCCCCTCCCCCCTCTCATTCTTTCACTCCAATCTGTTTCCCCTTCTTCTTCTTCTTCTTCTCCTCCTGCTCCATCACTCGCTCCCTCCCTCTCTCTGACCCTGATAGCTTGATTGACAGGGTCACCGGTCTAAGGGGGGAAACTGAACCCGCGGGCTCGTTTCACACTGACGCCAGACCACTTACCATCTGACACAGGGGGCTTCAGGCATGGAGCCTGGCATGTGGCCGTGGTGACACACACACACACACACACGCAAATTGACACATGTAAGCTTGCACACACACACACACACACACACACACACACACACACAGATGCATGGCACACACACACACATACACACCTAAGTGACTATGGACACTCTCTCCTCTATAGCTGCTGATTGTTGTGACAGACCGTCAATGAACTCAATGCCTTTGGTGGGAACTGGAGGTACAATGTCTCTCGCTCTCTCTCTCTCTCTCTCTCTCTCTCTCTCTAAACTTCTCTCCCCAACTCCTGTTCACCCTCTCTCTCTTGTCCTCTATCTCTCTTTCCTTCACCATCCTCTTTCTCTTTGTCTCTCTTTCTCACCCCCCACCCCAGCCCACCCTGAGCTGTCAGGGAGAGAAAGGCGGGGAGGCAAAGAGCTCGGCCTTCTGGGAGTTGGTGTTTGGTTTTTTTTTCAAGGCCTGAGTGGGCCCTTGGTCTGCATGGTTGACAGGCTGGATTTGATACCTGGCCTGATTCAGTCACTCTCCTATAGCTCAGCACAGCCTAGCCCAGCACGGCATGGCTCAGATGCCCCTGTGTATATTATTAGTGGCTAAATATACACAAGGCACACTCTCAAAAGTAGAGGTTCATGGGTGGGTGGCGGTGGTTGCAGGGTTCCTCACTTGGAACAATATCCCTGAGGGGTTATTCCATGGAATAACCCCGTATGTCAAGAGGGTCACGGAAGTACCGCCGGGGTTCATGAACTCTTTATGAAGGGGTTCCCCAAGGATCCTTCAGGGGTTCCCCTATGGTTGCAATCTGAAAAGTCTCTTGTTTCCTCAGAGCCCTGTTTAGTTTATTGAGTGCTGGGGTCAGATGCCCCTGGGGTCAGATACCGCTGGGGTCAGATACCGCTGGGGTCAGATACCGCTGGGGTCAGATGCCCCTGGGGTCAGATACCGCTGGGTTCAGATGCCCCTGGGGTCAGATACCGCTGGGTTCAGATGCCCCTGGGGTCAGATACCGCTGGGTTCAGATGCCCCTGGGGTCAGATGCCCCTTTGTATAATGTTTGTGGCTGAATATGTTTTGAATACATGCAAGCAGACAGGACTGGTGAAAGAGGACATTTTTTCCACTGGACCTCTTTTTGACTGATTTTTAATGCTGTTTTTGAATGCTTTAAGCGCATTTTAGCTTTGTTTTTGGTCTTTTCCTCTTCAGCCCCAACAGGGCAAAGGATCAAATCATTTCCTTTTTGTTCTGTCATTTTAGCTGTCATTTTTCAGCATGTGACAGGTGGATCTACTGAGCCTCCTGGAGGTCTAAAAGTGGGCTCAAGTCAATGAGACATCTAAGATGGGAAGAGCCCACTTGATGACCTCAATGACATCCCCTTCATCCCCCCCCTACCTAGAACATCCACAGGAGGTTTCACCTTTAATACCACAAGGAATCATTAAGTCATACAGAATACTTCCACTTGAGCCATTTAGCTGACTCACTGCAGCTGACCTACATGGAGTGCAATGGTGGAAGGAGCTCACAAGCAACGTAGGAGCTCTGATACTGAGCTGATGTACATCACGCTACACAAGGTGAGGGACGTTCTTCTCCATATCCTGCCCTTGTTTTTGGAGGTAGCTCGTTTTGCCCTGTAAACCCAGTTTTCAGGGGCATTCAGGAGCTCTTGTGGGGCTCTAGATTTCCCAGAGCCTCTCTTAATTTGCTGCTCTAGACTCTCCTTTTACCCTTCCTCTCCTCTCCCCTCCCTAGCCTCACATCTCCTTAGCATATTTTAATAGTAGCCTGTGATGGTAGGGGGTTGGCCCCTCGTTCTCCCCTCCTCTCCTCCTCCCTCCCTCCCTCTCGTCTCCTCTCTCCTCTCCTCTCCTCTCGCCAGTGTTTTTCACTCTATTTGTTGTGATAAATGACTGTTAGATGTGATTTCCTCAGGATCATATCTCTCCCAGGGCCACACACCATAATTAGACGGCAAGATTAATAATTCATTCTCTCTTTTTTCTCTTTCTTTTTCTGAGTCTCTGTCAGAGCGCATGTGTGTGTGTGTGTGTGCGCTTGTGTGTGTGTGTGTGTGTGTGTGTGTGCAGGAATCCATCATATAATACCAACGACTGAGCTGCTTTCCGTTCTGAAGCCAAAATAATAAAAACAGTAATCATAAAAACAATAAAAATGAGAACAGAGACAAAAAGGGGTTTTGCGTCATCGTGACATGCTGAGGAAACATTTCAAACATTGAGAGCTCATGCGAGGTGGCCCGATGACGACCGGGGAAAGAAATCACAGCGGTAATGAAATCGGATCTGGAAATTGTTTTCGCTGCGTGAGTTTTGCCGCCAGTGAGCAAGTAGTTACAGAAAGTACATCAAGTTGATTATTATGTTACTGCTGCATGTGTGTGTGTGTGTGTGTGTGTGTGTGTGTGTGTGTTTTTTAGTCTTACACATGTTTTTTTCTTACCCACGAAAATCACCCATCAAATTCATACAGCCCTCTTATCTGTGCTGCTGTGTGTGTGTGTGTGTGTGTGTGTGTGTGCGCGCCCATCCATCATGTATTCTATACCACCCACGGAGAACGGATTTCAATCCAAAGAAGAAACACTACACAACACACTACACACAGCATCCTCCATCCATCCCCTTTCCTTTGACACGAGCCCGACACTTCAGAGAAGAGTTTGCGTAAGTGTGATTTCACACCCTCAAACCTCTTTCTGCCTCTTTGCAACATCAATAACCAGGATCAACTTTTCATCCATAGAAAGGAGCGCTACGTCTCCTGCAGGAAGGAGGAGGCTGGTGGTAAATGCGAGGCGTCGGCATCGAGTGTGATTGGAGGTCTTTTTTTACAGCATTTGATGAAAGTTTGAAGATTTCATAGTTTTTGTTTTGGTGTTTGTATACGTGTCTTGTGACTCTGCATGGATGTTGAAGGTTTTATTAGGCTGCCGTGAGGTCAGATTTTCCTCTTTTATCTAGCTGGGTGTTTCATTAACCAACATCAGAAATCAGTCAGAAGTCTGAGTGACGGTGGGGAAAAGGTCTTCACAAACAATTTGTTGTTGTTTTGCATTGCAGGATGAAAAAATGAGTTGCGGAAAAAGGTGAAATAGGAAAATAGACACGTCAATACTTAGTCAATATATACATATATACACATATATGATCCCAGGACCCCCATATGGGAAGATTCTTGTTGTTGTTGATTTAGTATTGATTTCTACACACTGTACTGTACCCACGATTTCCAGTAGTATGTATAATGATGAATTCATTCTTACAAAAAATACAGATCCAGTCTAGCAGATTAAATAATAGTGAAATATCCCATATGTGCCAACGGTTTCATGCATATTCTCATATAAACAAGTTTTGCATTTATTTTCTCCAGGGTTCGGTCTCTTTACTAGAAATCCTTAATTGAATTTGCAGCCTCTATAGCTGCTGGTGGGCACATGCATTGTAAGCACCCCTAAAATATTGAAACTCTACTGGGAGGAATGAAAATGTTAATTAACTGCTTTCAATAATGTTTTATTCAGAAACAAGATTATTGTGTAAAAGAAAAAAGTGTCAGGACATTCAGAGACACCAAGTTCAGTATAAAAACTCTTTAAAAGCTTTTCTTCATCTTCAATAATCTAATTTGTTTTAAAATGATGAAACAAAGAGCCAGTAAAACAAAATAAATCAAATAAAAGCAATATTTCCTGAAGGAAAATGATATACACTTCTCTCTACTGGTCTCTCTCTCTATTTTCTCCCCCTCTATCGTTCTGTCTTCCTTACTCGGCCTCTCCTTTGTGTCTCCCTCTTCTGCTGTGTTTGCGTAGGAGTTGCAGAGCTTTTAAGTTGTTTCAGTTACTTTTCCCTCTGTTTTGTTGTGATATGTTTCATTAAACACATCAAACGTCCATTTTCCATTTCTCCAAAACGCCAGTCTGTCTCTCTATTTGCAGTAATCGTAGCAGCCCAAACTGTTTCCTTGCTTCTGTTCCATCCTATTTTTTATTAGTTTTCCCTATTTCCCCCCTCCCGTCTTTTGTGTTTCTATGGTTTTGTTTGTTGTCTTGTTTGTTTTTTTTCTTCTCTCACCCCATTATTTTTCAGATTTCTGTAGTATACTTCTTTCTCATTCCCTCCCCATATTCCGCCACGCTTTTTACTTGTTTTTCCAACACTGGAACATTAACAGGACAAATCTACCCATCTCTTTCCCCATCTCTCCCAAAAAGGAGAGAGATGGAAAAAGATGGAAAAAGAAACAACATATATGTTTTGTATCGACCCGGACAGACGTGTATAAAATGACACATTAATCGGTACCAAAAAAAATTTGTAATAATATAGGTGCTTAAATAATATTCCTCCTTTCCAAAACCCTCTTTGCTCTTCTAAAGTCACTGTAAATCAGTGGCAAGTGGCTTATTGCTCTTAAAATCGAAAAAAGTATGCAAACTTTTTTTTCTGCATTTATTTGAATAGTTTACTGTACTATCTTTGCTTTCTTCATCTACGCTAATGTACTAAATAAGTAGATAGTATGTGCCAGCACGAATTCTCATTATTTCTTAATATTATCTATAACTATCAGATGATAATAATGAAATGCTTACATTCTTCCAAGCAATGTAGTTCTTGATCAGTAGCTAAATAACATGGTTGCTAAGTGACATGAGTAGCTGTTACATTTAATATATGTGTGTGTTTACCAGGTGCTTTGCAACAATTTCAAATTCCAATCAGAACATGTGGTTCGGTCAGTCTTGGTTCAATCCAGCGCCTCTATACGATCAGCATCTCCTGGAACAAGGTCAGATGTAGGGAGTGGGTTAAATGGGTGTTGGTGACGGGCTGCTCCATTATGAAGACTCGGAACGATGGGGTCCTACAACACCCCTGATGAAGGGTTTGACAGGAGTAGACTGTTTAAGTTGGGTTGAACTGTGATGGTTCTGATATATTTATAACACCACAATTAAACAATTAAATAACTACCTAACATTTATTAAGTCTGCTACTCATATCTATGTTTGTGTTCTTCCAGTGCTCCTTGGCAAACGTGTAGGTAGACCATTAAAGTGCTACTAGGCTACTGTAACGGTGCTAATAGACACAAACATATAGATTTTGAGTTACCACAATGACAGTAATATGTGTGACTCTCTCAATTTAACATTATCCTTTAACATCCTTTAAATCGAGGGCCCTGAAAGTGTGTGTGTGTGTGTGTGTGTGGGGGGGGGGGGGGGCGGGGAGGGTCCCATGCTTCATTGCTCACCTTGCTAGAACCAGCCAAGCCTTTGTTCAACAGAAATGGTCATTGCTCAAATAAATCAAATAAATTAGAGGGGAAAAAAATCTCCTCGGTGTCTGGGCAGGGCCGAGTCGCTCATATCTCAAAAGGCGTGTCCTCGCTTCCTCAGACAAATATCATAGAATTACAGAAATATCAGAGAAACCGGCGAATAGTAGAGATGGATGCGATAGCTAGTGCTGCATTAAATCAATATCTGATTACGGGCACTGAGAAAAGGGTGTGTGTGTGTGTGTGTGTGTGTGAGTGTGCATTAGAGAGAGACTGAGAGAGGCAGGTTATCAAGTTGGGTAGGAGGTGGTGGTGTTATTGGTGGCTGTCACTCTGCTTTTGCACCAGATTTCTCATGTAGCCCCCACAGATCAATACTGTGTGTGTGTGTGTGGTTGTGTGTGTGTGTGTGTGATTTGTGAGGGGGCATTTAAGGGGAATAGAAACCAATAAAGTGTAAATCAGAGCAGACATAGTATACAGCCAGGTGGTTTCTGTCTGGTAAGGTATTTTTTGAGACAGCCTTGTATTCTCAAAAGAAGGATAGGACCAATGTCCTGTTAAATTCTTTTCATTTCTTTCACTTCTCTATTATTTTGTACCCGTCTGTTAATTCATGTATTTATTTTCATGAGCTTCTAACTGGAATTGTGGCGGTTCCTGTCTTTGAACCAGTTACACCAGTACTTGTTCCTGGCTTCCACATGGCTCCCAGTAGGGTGATGTTTAGATGTACTAGTCAGTCAAGTCAAGTCAAGTCAGGTTTATTTCTATAGCCCTTTATCACAAACAAGCCTCAAAGGGCTCCAGCTGTTGTCCAGAGGCCTGTTACATGAAGCAAGATTAGTGGGTTAGCGAACTAACTGTGGGCTTTCGGTCTCACGATGGTGGCTCACTTTTGTTACTACTCATAATAATACACTGTACGTTTGTTGTAGGCATGGTGTCACCGTGTCACTAGTGGTGTCACTAGTGAGTAAGTAACTCACTAGCTGTAGGAGGTGAGGTTTTGTCAGAGATGGTTATTTGCCATTTTATACATTTCTTTAGGATGTAACGTTAGCTAGCTAACATTCTGTTAGCTGCTGTTAGCTAGAAACCTCAGTTCAACTAGCTAGCTTGCGCAGAATCTAACATGACGTTGTTTACATGGAACACATAATGTAATTCTATCTATCTATCTATCTAAGTATCTAAGTGTAACCCTCCTTATTGTACCCCATATATGTGCAATAGTATCATCACATAGGTATATACTGTAGGTATAACCATGGTAACCATCCAGGAACCTGGTACCCGGGAGAGGCGCACGGGGAGGGGGTGAGGAGAGCGAGTTTTTATGGGAGAGAGGCTATTTTGACAGTTGATGGTGCCACGGTTGTTATTGACATTGCTTTTTGTTTTTCTTACGCTTGTAGTGTTTTCGTTACTCTAGCCTATTCTGGACAAGCCTGTGTTGATGATTTTGATTGTTTATTTAGCGGAAATAAGGACTTTTCCGTTGGCGTGGCGTTACCGCCCCTAAAGGGCCCGGACTTTAGGGGAACCCCAATCTTTATTATTGTGATTATTCAGGAGAGCTCTCCATTAGTTTGTAATTAATGATTGTTTGTTTTGTAGTTAAATAATTTTACTTGTTTTGTATATTATACATAGGGGTTTACCACACATACTGCCTGAGAAAGAGATTGGGTTACATAAGTATCTATCTATCTATCTATCTATCTATCTATCTATCTATCTATCTATCTATCTATCTATCTATCTATCTATCTATCTATCTATCTATCTATCTGTCTATCTATCTATCTATCTATCTATCTATCTATCTATCTGTGTCTATCTATCTATCTATCTATCTATCTATCTATCTATCTATCTATCTATCTGAGTGGACTGTTCGTTCAGACTATCTAATTTAATCTGGGGGATGAACACTGTTGACATAATCCTTTGACGTGTGACCAGTGATGGTGATAGGCTGTATAGTACGAACTGACTTTTTGCTCTGGCTTGCCTACTCCTACAGAGTAATTTCTCTTCTTTTTTTCACAATTTTTTTCATCTGTATGCCAATAAACTAAACCTAAAACACCAACAGCATGCAATAGTAGTGGTTGCCAGCTCACTGCTGGAGACGGTTTGAGGGAAGGGAAATGACTGTGAACGTCATTCCACAGCTTTCCAAAAAATGGGCCCTTTTTCAACACAGTATGCAGGTTGGAAACGCACACATTGGGGATTATTTCTCAACTCTGCATGTAGCAAAGATGTGTTAAAAGCAACACGTATCTGCACAATGTATGAATTTCTGTTTCTGGGCATTTAGCCGATGCTCTTATCCAGAGTGACTCACAAAGAGTGCAACAGTGGAATACGCTTCAATTCCCAGTGCCGGGGTTAGAGTCACAAAGCCCTGACAAAATATTCCTGTGACCAATCATAGAGAGTGGAAGGAGAGGAAATTATAGTGGAGGAGAGGGTAGACAGTCACCAGAATTTTAGTACAAGTAGATTATGGAGGCTGATGCAAGTTGTATGTTCTCCCCAATGTGCTTTTTTTGTCTGAAAATGGCAAATCCTTTTGAAGATGTCGTGGAATGATCCGCCTTTTTAAGAGTCTTAACTAAGCTGGATGCTCTTAGGAAGCGGGTGATTTGAGGTAACTGGGTAGGAGGAGATGTGTTGGACTTAATGAGATCTTCAGAGATACGTGGAAATGAACACTGGGAATTCACTCGCTAACAAGGCCTCATCTGTATCTCATCAGGATGATAATTCATATCTCCTTATTTGCAGCAATTAGACGAACCAGAACCCCTAATGGAGTCTAATGGAGAGAATCTTGCTGTACTCTCTCCCTCTCTCTCTCTCTCTCTACTTTATCTTCTTCCCTCTTTTTTTCTTTTTACCTCACACTCTCTTCTTCCTTTAAAATGAGACGAAGAGCAGAGTAGGGGTGCGAATTGTGACACATCACACAACTGAAGCGACACCATGTGCGCAAACATACACACACACACACACACACACATATATTATGACATCGTTATTTACATTGATGTAGTGGTATATAAAAAGATAATCACCAACATCCACCACTATGAAGAAAAATCAATTATATTTTCACAAAAGCATTCATCACTTTGAGACTAGTTGCGATTATGTGTATGAATTTAAGTCATGAGGATTATGTCAGCCTAAAAAGGAGGATAAACATGAAAGGTGATGAACATGAGTAAAGGGATAAACATGAATGAAAGGTTTATAAACATGAGTAAAAAGGTGGATAAACATGAATGAAAAGGTGGATAAATTGAGTTAAAGTTCAGTTGCCGTCATTCACTGTATACCCAGTTCATTAAAGCTTTTACATTTTTACATCTAGCACACACTGAACAAACAGTGCTGCATCATACACACACCCTGAGTCTGTTTGGGCCATGCATTGCTCTTATTTTGAAATTAGGTCTTGGGTGTTTGTTCAGTGGAGTGAACGGTGGACTTTGTCATGGAGTTTTCCATTTCTGAGACGTTCAAACTTTTGAGTGTCTATTTTTTTTTACATCTGTTTTCTTTACGTACTCGGAGGAAGCAATCGCATCAGATCCTATCTTCAACCGGATGCTTCTGGCTGCACGGTTTGCGGTTAAGATTCTCCCCGATGTTTTGAATGGGTCGTGTTCAGACTGGAGATGCAAGTAAACAGAAATGAATGACAGCAACATCTTGAGGCCATTCAGGCTATCGCGTGATGCTGGGAAACTCTTCCTCTCTTTCATCTTCCCTCTCTCTCCCGTCTGTGTGCCATCAAAACAAAGAAACTTCCAGAAAAATAATCTTTTAAAAAAAAAACTTCTGACGTTAATTATGCATGTGCGCACACACACACACACACGTGCGCACACACACACACACACACACACACACACACACACACTAGCTGAGCCTCTCTTAAAAGGGTTTGCATGTTGCATATTGGTGTAGATATGGGTGGGGGGTCTGTGTTTGTGCCTGTGTGTGTGTGTGTGTGTGTGTGTGTGTGTGTGTGTCTAAGTGGGGATTGGTGTGTATATGAGAGAGTGAATGGGTAAAAGAGACAGTGTGTGTGTGTGTTAGAGAGAAAGAGAGTGAGAGAGAGACTATTTGGTTGTCTAGGTAGGGGGTAGGTGTAGACCAGAAAGGGTGATTGAGAAAAAAAGAGACTGTGTGTGTGTGTGTGTGTGTGTGTGCGTGTGTGTGTGTGTGCGTGTGTGTGTGTGTGTGTGTGTGTGTGTAAAGGGACTAGATAGGGGGTCTGTGCATGTCAGAGAATGACCCTACATGCAATCAGACAACCGCTATGCCAGGGAATAAACCATTACTTTGCTTACTACCCTGCCACGGCTGTGTGTGTGTGTGTGTGTGTGTGTGTGCGTGTGCGTGTGCGTGTGTGTGTGTGTGAGTGAGAGTGTGTGCATGCATAAATGACTAGCAATACAATGTCCAAAAGCAAAACAAGTCAGGTAGAAATATGCAAGAGAGAGAGAGATAGAAAATAGAAACTGGAGAGAGAGAGAGGGACACCAGTAGTGAGAGAGAGACAGAAACAAGGCGATACACCCCTAGACAGAGAAAAAGAGGGAGGGAGAGAGAGACACACACAGAGAGAGAGAGAGGTTGTAACTAACAAGGCCACTGTGTCAGTGTCAATGTGTGTCTCTTTTTAGCTGCTCAGTTCTATTGATCTGTCCTCTTATATCCTCTTAACTCTCACCTTGAGAGAGTGAGTGCGTGTGTGTGTGTGCAAATGTATCGTTTCAACACATACTCTTCAGAGCAGCTTGAAGCAATTTGTGTGTGTGTGTCTGTGTGGCGTGTGTATGGGTGTGCACACGAGTGTGTCAGTGTGTGTGTGTGTGTGTGTCTCCCTCTTTTTGCAAACTCATCCCCCCAGAGTCGCCTCTGTCCTTTCTGTGACAACTGACTGTATTCTTGACAGCTCTGACACACACTCTCTCTCTCTCACACACACACACACACACACACACACACACACACACTCACTCTCTCACATACATATAAATAGATATATTGGTTTTTCATCTGTCTAACATACTATATAGTGAGAGACAAAAACAGTGGAAAGAATGTAATAGGTTGTGCCATCAAAATGTGACACGAAAATCACATTTGATTTGAAGTTTGAATGTGAAAGAAAACCAAACCTTCAGATAGTTCAGTTTAGTCAAATGTTGTCAGTAGCAATCCAATAATGCTGAGAGGGAACTCGGTGTGACACTATGTTATCGTTTTCTAGTATTGTTTTTTTACACCACCCTCTGTGTGTGTGTGTGTGTGTGTGTGTGTGTGTTAAAATATGGTGGGTCCTGCCAATTTGGTCTCTCAGAGGATCTGTTTACAGTAGCTGTTGTTATCAGTTTGTCATCATGCTGTGTGTGTGGATTTTTCTGTGTTTTTGTGTCCCTGCATGACTGTGTGTACGTGTGTGTGTGTGTGTGTGTGTGTGTGTGTGTGTGTGTGTGTGTGTGTGTGTGTGTGCGCGCGCGTGCTTAGTTCTGTTTTTTAGTTAGTTTTGGATGCTGACTCGGGGGTCACTGCAGTAACGGGATTGGCTAAACTTTTCATCTGTGTGTG
>JAXDDW010000002.1:16935000-16942500 GCA_034670385.1 Hoplostethus mediterraneus
ATCACAACAACATACAACTCGCCGGTCTTGACCCCCTCGCTTCCCGGCCGGTGTACCCCCCCCCCCCCCCGTCGGCCCCGCCAGGTCAGCCGCGGGGCACCAGAGCTGCCAGGCTGTACAGGACGCTTCCAGCTGCAAACCCCACCTGCTTCCAGGTCTGCAGCCGGCTGAGTCCTTCAGGACAGGTCGACCGCCGCTGCCGGCCCCTCTCTCTCTCTCTCTCTCTCTCTCTCTCTCTGCTCCTTTCTTTCGACCTTTTCTCCTGAACACACAAACACACAGGTTATAGAAGATCCGACTGCCATTGGCCTGGATTGACCTCAGTCGGTGGTGACTAGCTTGATTCTCTCCTCTAAACGCCTCTAAACGAGTTACCACACCAATGGTGGTCATTTCAGAGTAGTGGTACAGGACTTCTACAAACTGGAATACATGATGAATGCCATAATAATAATATATAAATATAAAAATATATGCAATAATATACTGCATATATATTAATACAGTAGTATCACAGTAGTACTATTTTGCATTGTCCCTTTGCAATGTATGTGAGGGCCTGCTGAACTCCGAGTTGTTACGTGACAGGCTACATAGGACATAAGAGCTGAGGAGGGAGGTAGAAATGTTTCACTTGGTAGTTTCCAGGTAATTCAATTAACCAATTAACCAATGAATCACATGTATTGCGTGGTTAATTGGAGATCAAATGACCCTGTTTGACACCGTAACGTCTCATATTCATCTTTCTCTTTCTTTTGCGATGATGGATCACTCCTCTGAAGCAAGCTGTGTGTCTCTGCAGGATGTTTTCTGCTGCCATTTGGAGCAGAGCTCGAGGCAGTGGTGTCTGGAACATATGAAACACACACTAGAAAAACCAGAGGTTCACATACAAGGTTTTCAATACTATTGCGGTATTGGAGTTAATATGGCTAAACGGGTCAGTGTGCCATTCATGTTAACACTAGTAGTGGAATCAATAGAAAAGAGCATGCAGCCAAATCAACAATGTTACTGATCTGCACTGATGTCTAAAACATTATGAATGTAAACATAACAACCCTAGGCAACTAGGCTGCACACACACACACACACACACACACACACACACACACACACACACACACACACACACACACACATTTCTGGATGGGATGATTCGACTCCCCCTCCCTTTCACGTGCACACACAGTTTTCGGATGGTGTGATTTCCTCCACATTGACATTGTTAGCAGTCCACTTAGCACAAGCACTCTCATCATCATTTCCAGCCTCATCATTGGCATCATCATCATCATCATCATCATCATCAGCAGCAGCATCATCAGCAGCAGCAGTAGAGTTTCAGTAGAGATGTAAACTGCAGATTCTTTCAGCTCCACTGATTGCGAGGCTCAAGGGCACAAAGACACTTTGGAGCAGACGCCTGTCGCTTTTTCTCATCAAACACAAATAACAAACAAATAACCTCTCTCTCCCCTCCCCTTTGTCTCCTCCTCTCTCTAGGATGGAGGGTCCGTCTTACGAGGTGATGCAGCTGGAGTTCGAGGTGGACAACGTGATCAACCTGGCGCCGACCCAGACGCTGCACTGGAACGTGGAATACCCGGCGGGCGCTCAGACGCGAACCGAGACGGTCTCCCACCTCTACGTCAGCAACGCCGACGTCCAGGGCATCGTTCCGCTGGCCGAGGTGAGGGGGGCGCCGTCACGCCCAGCACGTGCACGGACACGTGCGCAGTGTAGTACACACAGTATGGAGTCACAGAGAAACACATGCCTGCACACACACACACTCTGACACATGTTCACAGTGACACAAGGACATATAGTACAAACACAGACACAGGGACAGACTGACAAGCAAACCACAGTATGTGCAGACAGATGCACGTGCACACACACACACACATGCAATGCTCACAGGCACATACATGGTGAGCAGATTGACGCACACACTGACATTCTGCCTCGCGCACACACACACACACACACACACACACACACACACACACACACACACACACAATTAACATCTAGTACTCCCTCCCGCCTCCCCTTCCTTCTCCCTCGACACTCACCCTTGCTCACTCCTTTTCTCATTTCCTCTCCTTATCTCCTCCTCCTCACCTGCTCTCCCCTCTTGTCCCTGCTCCGTCACACCCTACCTTCTCCCTTCCTCCTCCTCCTCCTCCACCTCCTCCCTGCCTCCCGCCTAAAGTCCTTGTTGACACCTCCGCCCCATCCCCGTCCTCCGGGGTGATCAAACCTAAAAAGGTCAGCTAGTTTACCCCCTCCTGTTGCTACAAGCCTCCTGGTCACACACACACACACACACACACACACACACACACACACACACACACACACACACACACACACACACACGCACACACATACACACACTCAAAGACGGCCCCATGCTGGCAGGTGTCATTCCTGCTGAGACTCAACCACAGCTGCCTGTTCAGGTCTGAAACCACTGGGTCCTACACTGACCTATACTCACTTCAATGTAGCATTAAAAAGCACTGATTAGCTTACATGATTGACAGCTGACTTGGCAAATAATGTAATACAATCAAAACACCAGTAACAGCTCAGTGCTACAACACACCAACTAAACCTGCTACTCTGGTAACCTAGAATGAAGAAGACCAACAAATACACAATACACAAAACCACAAAATCAAACCATCTAATGTTGTAAAATGATGTAATTCACCTCATCAGGAAACCAAACAAGCAGTTTGAATTGTAGAGAAATGTGAGAAAACAATCTTCCACTGCAACTGCACTGCAACATACTGTAGCCTCAGCAGGAGCAGTAACTTAGCTTGGCCCAGTTCAACAAGGACCTCATAAAAATACTACAGCCTCCTAGTGATGTCACACCCTCTGGCAGGTTTAAAAAAAACAAAAAACATGTTTTTGCGCGTGTTGTTAAATTATTTGTAGCAAGTTTATGGTGCCATAATAAATCTGTTTATCCCTGTTGTTCCCTTTAATATATCTTGCACAGCGGTAGAACATGTCAGCAAAGTTAAGTCTTTTGTAAAGATTGCACCTTAAAATACAAAACCAAAAAATCTAGTTTCTGTATTTTTTTGATTTCGCTGCTGTCATGTGAAAAACTCTTGATGATTTTCATGTTTTAACTTCAGTTGAATGATTGCATGCTCCTGTATGGGTTGAGAAAAGTCCTCAAAAATGCACAGTGGTCAAGCTGAAAGCAAGTTTGTTTTCATAGCTCCTGAAAAGTTGACATTTGGAGATACAAGGTTTTTACTGGACAGCGACAATATTGTCCATTAAGGACCAAAAAATAAATAAAAATCCAGTGGCACCGTGTAGTTATTCCATTCATTCATTATTGGAGAAACATGGCGTTAGACCTCCTTTTCATTGGGTTTTCTCAATGAGAGCAAATGATTGACGTCAACTAACAGCTGCACACAATTAGTGGGATATATTTCCTCCTATCTGCCTGTTTTCACCCACCAGCATGTCAGCTCCATTTCTGCTTTATTAGACAGGATGGAGTGAAGGAGAGGAGAGGCAGGAAAGTGAGGGGACTGATGTGCAAAAAAAGACCTCTTAAATCCATGACGTTACATTAGGGGGGTCATATATCTGTCACCGCCTGCTACTTGGGGAGAGGTTGCCAGTACTTTAAGTTGAAAGGAACACACCCACCCACACACACACACACACACACACACACACAAACAGACACCTCCCTGACTTTGCCACTCTGGCTGAAACCACCTGGAGTACCTGAAGGCTACAAAGCAGGCAGCCGGATGCTTTTCAAAACTTTCCCAGTTCCATTACTACTGTGGTGGAGCTAATCTGGCCTGATAGCCCTCCTTCAAACAGCAAAGCCCTAGTGAGGAAACCCAATTTGGTCCAGGGCTTCTGAACCCCCCCACTCGCTTTCACACGGTGGAAAAAGCAGGCTTGAAACCATCATTTCAGTGGCTTTCAAAACGCAGTGCTGTTGGGATTTTGCTGGCTTCTCTGAAAGGGCGGTGTGAATGGGTCTGGGAGACCGCTAATGCCACGTTTCCAAATAGTGATTTTTTTTTCTTTTTTCCTGAAACAGACGTGAGCCTTAAGCGGGTAACTTTATTTCTGTCTGTGTACATGCTCATGGTGATTAGCCTAAAGCCAAGCTAAAGTTCCCTTACAGTGAGAGCGAGCCGGGTCGCTAGGCGCCGTGCCCACTCATCCACGCTGTCCCATCAGATGATATCTAACGTTGTTCAATAGAATCGATTCAGTTCGTACCATGTAGTTAAAACGGTTCCACATCTCTTTATATCTTTATACGTGTGCTTGTCTGAAAAGGAGAAAACAAGAGAGATCGCCAATGAGCTCCCTGGTTACTGCAAGAGTTGGCATGGCAACCGATGAAGCGAGGCGAGACCTTTATGGGAAATTATGGGAAATTATGAGTACTGTCGGACCACACAGTTGACCAGATTGCTTGGGCGAAAATGCCTTGTTGTTTAAACCTCAGTAAACAACACTCCTCCTGTCCTCCTGGGTTCGTATCAGCTAGTCTCTCTGGTAATTTGGGCCTCAGTGAAAGGTTTAGTAGATTTACTCCAAGCTTTCTTTGTGATTAACTGCCTGGTAAATGATGTGAATTCAGACAGTGGGTCTCCATTCCTGATCTCCACTCAGATCCAAACCAACCCCATCAACTGACTCGGAGTTGTCATCTACATGGGGGCCTTGAGAGGGGGCCTTGAGAGGGGGCCTTGAGAGGGGGCCTTGAGAGAGGGGCCTTGAGAGGGGGCCTTGAGAGGGGTCCTTGAGAGGGGTCCTTGAGAGAGGGTCCTTGAGAGAGGGTCCTTGAGAGGGGTCCTTGAGAGGGGGCCTTGAGAGGGGGCCTTGAGAGGGGTCCTTGAGAGGGGTCCTTGAGAGAGGGCCTTGAGAGGGGGCCTTGAGAGGGGGCCTTGAGAGGGGGCCTTGAGAGGGGGCCTTGAGAGAGGGCTTTGAGATAGGGCTTTGAGAGGGGGCCTTCAGAGGGGGCCTTGAGAGAGGGCCTTGAGAGGGGGCCTTGAAAGGGGGCCTTGAGAGAGGGCTTTGAGAGGGGGCCTTGAGAGGGGGCCTTGAGAGAGGGTTTTGAGAGGGTTTTGAGAGGGGGCCTTGAGAGGGGTCCTTGGGGTACTCCCAGCAAAATAAGTTGAACTTCACTCCCCAACTACAGTAGAGGCAGACAACAAAACGTTTCTTAAGGGCATCTACACACACCCACACTCACCAACAGACATGCACTTGTACACACAAACAGATATGGGTGTGTTCATACTCACCCAGCTTCATCTTCTCTTCCTACCTCTCATGCTCCCTCCATCCTTTTGCTTAAAAGCACCAAAATGGCTCCTATTACCAAACCATTTGGGCCTGCTGATTTGTTCCAAAGAGCCGCTGCCTCGGCTGATTGTTTGGATTGCCTGCGTCATCCATGTCACTGAGAGGGTTCACCGTGATAGGTCACCAAGATGAAAGCCCTGACCAATCTGGGTCTTCAGAGGAGAGAGGAAACAGGAAATGAAATAACTAGCTGGTCACAGAGAACTGAATCCAAAAGCCTCGGCCAATTCCTTAAATGTCCAATTTGGCTTTAATACGGTTCCAAAAGTCTGAGTCCACTTCCATGAATTTTGCTAAATTGTTTTCGTCTTTTATCAAAAACTAATATTTGTTTGTACTCAGTTGATACTCAGTAGAACTGATGCTTGTATAAAAGTTTAATCTATCTGAATATCTTGTCTGCACACCATTAGGTCAGACTGAACGAAGAAGAACTGTTGTCACACCATATATTTCAGTCAAACCAGATACAATACCAGATACTGACTAACTAATATGGACCTCTATGTGGTATTGTCGCTACTGCTAGTGCTTTTACTTTGAAAAAACTATATTTTAAAGGATGTAATCCTGTTTGAGAAATAATAATAACAGGTAGTGGACTCTTAAGGCTTTTGCACCCCCATGTGTCTGTGTGTGTAAGTGTGTGTCTGTGTGTGTATATAGGTTGGTTGGTTGGTTTATATATACTGTACATAATCCAATCAGTTGCTAGGGCCCCAATAAAATGTTCCTTGATGGTTTTGATGGAGGAGAGATGCTGTCTCTCACTACCATACTCTTCCTCACCCAGCATCAGGACCATTTCATTTTCCTTCACTCGTAATTTCAGAGTTTTGTTGTTTTTGTACCATTCTCTCTCATGTCATCTGGTTTCTGTTCAGTTAACTCCCAACAATGGAGAAACCTGAGCAGAACCTGAACGTTTTGTTTTCAAAGCAATTTCCGATGTGCAGTGGTTGTTCCAGCAAACATGTAGGGATGTACGGCTGCATCTAACACCCTAAACCACACATGAGGTCAGTATTGTCCCTGAAACACCGCCTCACCCAGGCAAGACTGAAAGCCAGAACATTGCGTGTCATTACTGGGCACTCCAACATTTTCCTCCTAATGCCATGTATCCATTAAGGTCTATATGGAAAAGAAAGAGCCCCTCTTCACGAAACAAGGGATTATTAGGAGTAATTTGTCTCTCGGGGCTGAAAAATGAGCCTCATCTTTTAGAGAGGAGAGGAGGGGAGAGCGAGAGAGAGAGAGAGAGTGAGAGAGAGAGAGGAGATGGCAAGACAGGGAAAGAGAGAGAGAAAAAACTATCCAATTATTGGCTTTGTTTGTGTGTTGTTTGTTTGGCTTTGTTTAGATGTGCAATAAAAATGCAAAAAAAGACAAATAGCGTGATTATCCCTTTACATGCTTTTAGAAAACGGCACCTGCCCTAATAATCCAGGTGACACGTGACAATTCAAATGGAAATGACATCACCACCTACACACACCTGCAACCTGATCACATTTGAAGCAATACACCAAGGTTTTGGTAGATTGGGCTGTTGGTCACATTCTCTATGAAGTGATGAAAACATGCTAACACTCCAATGCTAACAGTTTAGCATAAACAGCCTTTTTTTCTGTACGTTTGTTTTCAGTAGGATTGTTATCATTTTTGACAGACGCACCAATGAAGCTTCTTTGAATTGAATCCCAAGGTCCATCTCTTTGTTGTAACAGATGTGGAAAAGATGAGAGAGAAAAGAGAATAAAGAGGGAGAGACTGAAAAACACACCTCTTTTTGCCAGGGATGAAATGATGGGCCTTTTTCTCTTAGAGATATTTTAGCGGCTGATGAATTGGATCAGTAATAATGTTGTTTTATGATCCCTACAAGCGCCATTACACACCTCTGCCTGGCAAGAACCACAGGCTGTTTCACAACCGCTCAGAGGGGAGAGATTGTTACTGATGATAGCACCTGCCATTGTATTACATAATAACTCACATAATTGTCTCTCTTTCAAATCAATAAGGTTTGGATACATAACCTTGAAAGTATTTTGCTTTGGCACCGTTGATTCTGTTTCACAGCCACGGCCATGAAGTAGACACAATTAA
>JAXDDW010000002.1:16945000-16957500 GCA_034670385.1 Hoplostethus mediterraneus
AACGTAGCCTACACACACACAGAGCTGGAACAAGTTTAATTGGATAATGCGATTTGTAGTTAAAACGTTCACTGATAATAATAAGTAATAATAGAATAAAAAGATGCAGGGGTTTTTTTTGTTTGTTTTTTAATACATTTATTCATTAATTTATTTTTTAATCGGCCTTCCCCGTGGGTGCTCAACCTTTTCGGTGGATGGAGTGAGATGGACGCAACCGAAGTGAAACCCAATCCTGTACCAAGTACCTGTACATTTCTGCTGTCTCCCTACATACATGTTGTATCATTGTTTTTGTTGATTTGATTCAACATTAAATCTGGCGGGACACCAGAGAGAGGGTGAAAAATATACTTTCATTTACCCAGGGAAGATTTGCTGATTGCACTTACTCTTTTTCATCCATACCCTGCTTCACACTCGGTTACATTCAGCACAACCATAGTGTTGTGGGCCGCTGAGGTCCACTGGAGCAGCTAGGGGTTAGGTGCCTTGCTCATGGGCAGCCCAACAGTAGTCTAGGGGCAGGAGAGCCTTAACCCTTTAACTTTCTCCCACCAAGGGATTAAAACTGTCAACCTTCTGGTCACAAACCCTCTTTTCTAACACTTTGGCCTTCTGCTGCTCCACAAATGGACGGACAGCATGAAAAAATGAACGAGTGGATGAGAAAGCCAAGCAGATGGAGAGAGGGTGAGACGTGTGGGAGAGTAAACCAGACAGAAAAAAAGAGAGAGAGAGAAAATGATTAAAAGGGAGCATACGGAGAGCAAAGGAAGACAGCAAAGATCATTCTGTTAGCGCGACGAGACTCTCCTTCACATGGAATTAGCCCAGTTAGCTAAGTGTAAATGACAGAAGTGGGCGAGAGACAGAGAGAGGGAGAGACGAGGAGACAGAGAGAGGGATGAATTAGACTAGTTAAATTAATCAAAGTGGGCAGGAGTCGGGGGGGGGGGGGGGGGGATTAGACTAGTTAAACTGATAGAAGAGGACAGGGGAGAGAAGAGAGGGAGGAGATGGAGAGAGGAGGCAGGAGTTAGACTATTTGATAGAAGTGGGCAGAGGAAAGCGGGTGAGAGAAAGGGAGAGAGAGGAAAGGAAGAACGCTAGAAGTGAGCAGAGAAAGAGAGAGGCGGAGGAAGAGGCAGAGATAGAGAGAGCTATATACTGTACAGTGAAAGATGGAGCTAAAGAGGAGGGCCCGGCGGAGGTGTAGAGCACCATGTTATAGTCCCTTGACAGAGAGAGAGAGAGAGAGAGAGAGAGAGAGAGAGAGAGAGAGGGAGAGAGAGCAGGGCTGTTCTAATGCAATTAGGGGTCTGGAAATTGAAAGAACGATTCTCCCTTTGGAAGAGTGTGTGTGTGTGTGTGTGTGTGTGTGTGTGTGTGTGTGTGTGTGTGTGTGTCTGGACGGGCTGTTAGCTTTCATATCAACCAAATGTCTTTTTCACCCCCCCACTCTCTCCATCTCTCTCTCTCTATCTCACTTTGCTAATTTCCCTTCATAAAACCACTCTATCCTTTTACTGTGTCCTCCTCCTTTAGTCTCCTCTCTTTCTCTTTCTCCCTCTCCATCCTCTCTTTCTCCCTCTCCATCCTCTCTTACTCCATTTTTGCTTTTAATAAATTTGCAGAAAATTGAGGAATGCAAAACATTATTTTTTTTTACATTTCCATTTGATATTTGAGGCGTTTAGCTGAC
This sequence comes from Hoplostethus mediterraneus, assembly GCA_034670385.1. NCBI lineage: Eukaryota > Metazoa > Chordata > Actinopteri > Trachichthyiformes > Trachichthyidae > Hoplostethus > Hoplostethus mediterraneus. Next base: position 16,946,706 of record JAXDDW010000002.1, read on the forward strand.
GATGGTATCTGTGGTGGCTTGCAGTGAGCGCCACAACAGAACAAGCTACTAGATCACATTACAAGCAAGCAGCAGTAAGTGCAGGGATCAGAGCCAGAAGATGCAGCGATACACACTAGATCCAGTTTGATCTAGGGTTCGGTCAGTGTGTCATATTGACACACTTGAGCAGCGTTTGTTCTTGCCGTTCATCTCTCGGTGCCAAGTCTCCATCCTCGTGTATTCAGGTAATTAAATATTGCGTCTGAACAATCCCTGTTATTGTCGCTCTCCTCTCAGCCAGGTGCTATCAGTGTTTTCGCATTCGGCTTTATCTGTGATTGGCAGAGCGGCGAGCTGCCGTACGCGAACACGCATGGCCGTCGGCCACATGGCAGACACACAACCCGCTCCAACCCCACTCCGAACAACAAGCTCTGCCTCAGCGCGCATTTGGACTCAGAGTGATGTTTCAGAGTGAAGAGCAGCAGCTGAACACCAGATAACAGCATCCAGCTATAACGCTGCTGTCGTCGGTAATGTTGTCCATCGGTCAGATCCGTCTCAGACAGACTCTTTTCACTCGTTATCTAAGGAAAAGCTAACCAAGGCACCGTGGTGGTTGTGTCTCAATGGGCCACCCAGCCTGCTCTACCAACAGTAGTCCAGCCTCATGGCAGTGCCACGCCTTCTCAACCACACTTTGATCCATACTCATTGTGGCTCCGACTATTGGTAACTGATGTGAGGGAGAAGTGATAGGTGAGGAAGTACGAGCTAAGGAGAGAGCTGGAAAACATTTGTTACACTTTGAGACAGGAGTTCATTAAAACATGTAATAGATATCTGGAAGAGGGGATGTGAATAATTCAAGACACTCTCAAGAGCACTATAATACCTATGTAATATCTATATAATACCTATATAATAATATATATATAATACCTATATAATAATATCTATATAATACCTATATAATAATATCTATATAATACTTATATAATAATATCTATATAATACCTATATAATATCTATATATCTATATAATACCTATATTATAATATCTATATAATACCTATATAATACCTATATAATACCTTTATTATAATATCTATATAATATCTATATAATAATATTTATATAGTACCTATATATCTATGTAATAATATCTATATAATACCTATATAATATCAAACAAACTCATCAAGCAATATTACTGCAGCAGTGTACAAAATGTAAACATTAAGCTTCAATAACTGTATATAATGTGATGCATAATTGATCCAGGGCTCGCTCTCTCTCTCTCTCTCTCTAACCTGGTAAATGGTGTTTTAATCCATTCTGAAGAAGTGAAATCAACCATCCACAATAGCTTTGTTTGCTTCGAACCTAATTTAAGTTGTAGGTCAAAGTTATATTAGTACATAAAGTATACTTTAGAAAGTGAATTTAATCATCTTAGCAACAAGTTATGTTAACACATGCATACATGACACGTCTGGCTCCTCCCTCAAAGTTTCATCAGTCAGTTTCCTAAATTCCATGGATTATAAATAACATTGTGTTTCGTTATTAGTTGATTATGTTGACGAGGTAGAATTGACATCCTATTCTAAACTATGAAAGCACTGGTATTATTATCTGTGCTGCTTATTATACTCATCATTTCAAGGTAATTTATAAGTACCATTAATGATACACACACACACACACATGCACACACAGGTAGTTATTGATTGTGGAAAGGGTTAACCCAAGCCAGCCTCTAATCATCTGCTCCAATTATCCATGTGTATAATTACCATTGGCTGAACCCGTCCTCAAGTAGACTGTTGGCCCCATTAGCACAAAGTGTTTGTGAATGTGAACACATGTTTTGCATGTGTGTGTGTGTGAGTGTGTGAGTCCGTGGATTCAACCTTTGCTTCCCATGCTGGCAGGGGTGCAAGAAGGAATTAGGTTAGCCGAGCGCTAATTGCCCCGACCACCGGGTGATTGACTCCCAGATACCCCCTTTCAGCTTGTTAGCGCCTCGTTAGCGCCTCCAATTAACGTGGTGAGGGACAGGCAGGTGGGACACCTTGGGAAAACAAGGGCTAACGCTGACTTGGACCACAGAGGTGAAAAGGTCCAGGATGGAGGAAACTAATGACTCACAAGGTATCATTCAACCTGATGGACAGACATGATTTGATTTACATCACATTGATTGATTGAAGGATTTAACCAGGTCATAAAATGAGAACACATTTCAACAGGATCAGTGGATCCAAACCAGGGTCTTTTTGTTATGGGATGATCATACGCACCGATTTATGTTTCTGCCAGTGGGTGCTCAAATGAAGTGAATACCACCAAGGTGAAGATTGTCACAAAATCACTTTTATTGCGCTTTAGTAATTACCGTGGTGCAGGCTACTGTCATCTGTCAACGTAGACACACACCCAAACCAAATGCAACACTGCTCTGCTACAAATTCATCACTGGCGGTGGATCCTCACTTTGACTGTCTTTACACTCGTTATCTCTCTACCTTCTTTTATTACAAAATAGTACATTTTTATTCGTTTTCATTCATACGATCGGGTACATGATGGAACAACGTTGGTTTAGCCGACTCTAACGTTACATTGGCAGTTGGGTACGTGACCACGCCCCTTAACGTAGCCTACACACGCACAGAGCTGTAACAAGGTTAATTGGATAATGCGATTTGTAGTTAAAACGTTCACCGATAATAATAAGTAATAATAGAATAAATAGATGCGTTTTTTTTAAAAAGATGCAGTTTTTTAATACATTTATTTATTAATTTATTTTTTAATCGGCCTTCCTCGTGGGTGGTCAACCTTTTCGGTGGGTGCTTGCGCACCGTGATCGGCGTGTATGGGGATGATCATACCGACCAGAGGAAGACAATTCCTGATGATCATTCTTCTGTGTTATCCACACTGTTTTGCTTCTCTTGTGAGGGACGCTGTGGTTCTGGACCTTGTACACCTTACTAATTGGTTGCTTGTGATGTCGGCGATCTAGCAGATTAAAGATTAAAGTAATCTGTGAAATCTGTCAACCTCTATTCCTGACCTGTAGGCATTGCAACAACATCGATAGAACTTATCTGCTACACAAATCTCTGGCACAACCTCGACCCCTCTGAGTTACGGCGGCCTGTAAGTGACACAAATAGACACAAGTAAGCTAGCAGAAACGTAACATAGAGCTAATATATCCCAATGCAACGTACTGTAATAATAATAATAACAAAGCTTTTTAGCCTTTGTACCTGTTTCTTGCGACCCACCGATGTCCTCCTGTCTGTTAGATCCTGTCAGTCTCTCTTCATGTGGTTTTGGATATATTAGATATTAGATTCATAATTGATTGTGTTCTTGTTAAGTGTGCTTGTTTGTGATAAGGGTCATATACATATTATGACATTTTGTGCTATTGGGCAGTAAAAATCTCTAAACTCTAAGCTTATTCTCCTAAATAAAATGAGACTGTCTTGATGCCTAACGTAAAATTCATTCATTGTCTTTACCCACTTATCGGGGGGGTGGAGCCTATCCCAGCATACGTAGGCGGAATGCAGGGAGACACTCTGCACAGGTTGCCAGTTCATCACAGGTTAAAACAGTTCATAACAATAATGTTTGTGGGAGGAAACCAGACTACTGGGATGCGAACCCATGCGGACACAGGGAGGACATACAAACTCAATACAAAAAGGGTGGGCCTGGGAATTGAACCTGGGACCTTCTGGCTGTGAGGCAATAGTGTTAAGCGCTGAGCAACCGCTGACATAAGATGTAAAAATGTAATTGAATCAACATGTTTCTGCATTTGACCCTGATGGAGTCTTTATCTTCACCTTTTCTTAAATAGGAGTGACAGCAGACGCTCACACAGTTGAGATTAACTGAACACAAACGCTCTTTTTCTGCAACACCCTGCTTCAACTTCACACCTTCCCAGTACCACCACAGTCTCCTCCTGCTGGCCGCTGACCAGCTCCACTGGAGCAGCTGGGGGTGAAGAGCCTCGTAGTTATCGTTTGGACACCTCTGAAATCAGTTGTTAGGTTCAGTTAGTCCTGTGACACCTCCAGACGGCTCAGCAGTAAATTGTAGCGTCCCAGAACCCCCCTGGCCTCCACACCTCTCAATACTGATCACACCAAGACCCGGTATCTACACTCAGACTCTCTTACGTTACAGTCTCGGCTGATCAACAGGAGGGCAATATGGATTTTACAAGTGAGTACGATGCAAACAAGACTGTTTATTACCATTCAGATTGGCCAGGCCCGTGGAAAAATGTATGTGCAAAGAAATTTTCCAAACATCATTGAAAAGCCGATTTTAAGCAAATGGGGAGATTTGGGTATTTACACTGACTGAATTTATGTATTGTTATTTCAATGTTGTAGTTGTAAGCCACTAGCCAGCAGCACAGGCTGTGGTTGCACTGGGCAGCTGCCAGGTGTGAAGGTGTGGACAGCATGCAGGCTCAGTCACTTACCCCTGGATAAATAAAGTTTAAGAAAAACTGTTGGAAAAAAAACATTCTCACAGTCACAATAATTAATCTTTCGACTCCATTAAAAAAAATATATATATAACATTATAAAAGTCTTAAAACAAGTCCAAGTCAGAGTGGAAATTTGGCCACCGCTCAGTAATGATGAGTTTCAAGTCTTTTAGATCTGGAAGTATTTCAGAATTTGGCCAAAGACCAGAGTAACTACTTCAGACTGAGACGTAACGCACACATGCACACTCATGCAAGCACACACGTGCACACAAACATGTGCATACACACACACACAGACACACACAACTGTGCTTTGCAGGCAAATAAATGAGCCCATACTCCTCAGGCCTAATACTCTGGCTGTAATTAACATTGTCATAGTGATAATAGCATTCATCCCTGACATAACACACACACACACACACACACACACACACACACACACACACACACACACACACACACACACACTTTCTATCAGTTCAGTTCAGTTCCAGTTTCTGTCTGGTCTCGGCAGCTCGCCCAGCTGTCACCTCCCACCTCTCCTCCTCTTCTCCAGTATTTACACCTCATCCTTCCTTTCCTTCCTTTTTACCTTTCCTTCCCTTTTTACTCTACCATCTCCCCCTCCCTCCTCTCGTCTCCAGTTCAATATTTGTTCTTCTCTTTCTCTCTTTTTATTCTATCGTCATGCCCATCATGCTCTTCCCCTTCAATATTAGCACCACATTCTTCTCTTCCCCACCTTTCTCTCTCTCTCCTTTTCTCTCTCTCTCTCTGTCTGGCACTGTCTCTTTCTTTCCCTCTCTCATGCTGCATTCATGTTGTGGCAGTTTGCTGTTTCATTGTTTTCAATAGGAGAACAACAGTAAATTCACTGGCAGAAGGTGCTGCCAACTCTACCTGCAGACACGACTGGGAGACAAAGCTGGATTTTTCCAATATTTCTGTCTTCTCCCACGATGGTGAAGACAAACTGTCTGTTGAAAACTTTAGCAAAATCCTTTGCACGCACGAAAGTAGTAGCAAGAGCTTTCTTCTTCTGTTCATTTTAAAGTCCAGGAGAAAAATATGTGACACCAAATGTAGGTTTGGCTGGTGAATTGTCCCTGCTTGGCTTCCTGTTCATGAACACTGGGTATCATATTTAACAGCTCATACAAAATATAACCTCTTTTGAGGATTAACGAAATATTGACAGTCACACGCTGCTATTAAACGGTTTGTTTTTTAATTGTGTATCAAAATTACCATGGCAACGAGAAGGCAATTTGCCGACTGACATCCCGTCACGCTGTGGTATGTTTTTTTTTGGCTGCAATGTGAACGTGGCATGACACACACAGTGTTTCTCTCCACCGTGTACACACATTCACTTACACACACTGTTGCTTTCTTTTCCTTTCTTTCTTTCTCATGCACACACACACACACACACTTACACACATACTCTCTTTCTTTGTGTTAAGAAGTTTAAGGCATTGATGTGATGCTGATGATTCAACAGTACGCCAGGCTGTAATGACTCTAGCAGCAGTATTGACTTCAGCACTATTCAGTTGAAGTCAAGGCTCATTTACGATCACAACTCCAAATATAAAAACAAACTAGTTTCTTCAAGAGTTGGAATTGAAACACAACATTTTTACAAAAGAGAGAGACATGGAAAGAGAAGGATGCACAGTGGGAGTTATGCTCAGGAGCATTACTTACTTATGGTTCCAGCCAGAGGAGTCTAAGTCAGTTTTATATATTATACCTGAACAAAACAAACTAATGATCTTTGACCATCGTCCTATCGGTCCCATTGACACTGATAGCCACTGTGGAAGTCTTCATCCTACATCTATCCTGCATTAATACTGCTGACTACCTGTTATAGTAGAACCTCTCGTGTCCCATATAATGTCGCCCAGCTGAAGAGGAGGTGAAACTTGACCTGTTGGTGATGGAGCAACAGCAGCAAGCCTGCAGTAAGAAGTGACACTTCTATAAGGATTGCATCTGTAGACAGGAAGGAAACGTTTGTTGTCCAATAAGCCACAGTGGCTTGTACATCACAAAATTCATTAGCCACGTTTACTATTTCACCAGCCAACTAGATATTTTGAATAGAATAATGTTTGGTAGCAAAGTGGCTCGTAGGGTGGCCTAGGAGGTTCAATCCCCGCAAACGCCAATTTGTCCATCAACACCATCTGTCCTGTCAACGTGTCCTCAAACTAGAAACAGAATGGGAGCGACTAAAATGAAAGTTTTTAAATATCGTAAAAATTAAAGTGTTTACACACGCCCACAACAACAACAACAACAACAACAACAACAACATGAGCTCATCCTTCCCATTTGTTGGTCTCCTTGGTAGGAGCCTCACTGTGATTGTCCCAGTTTAGTCTTGTGAAATATTTTTTTCTTAAATATGACTTTATAGTTTACTGCTATGTACGTCCCCTCCACACACACACACACACACACACACACACACACACACACACACACTATCACTATGCAAGGATACAGTCCTTACTTCTGCTGTGTGTGCTGTATGCCTGTGTGTGTGTGTGTGTGTGTGTGTGTGTGTGTGTTTGTGTGAGAATGCTTGTGGGGTCTTCACAGTGAGAATGTGCAGTGCATTAAGGCAGTTAAATCTAAAATACTGTCTGGAGCCACACACACAGCAAGTGCGATACACTTGATGTGTTTAATGGGTCCGTAGTAAATCGCAGCTAAGTGCCTTCAACCAATTTTCCTTTCACAGCTGAGCCCTGGCACACACACGCACACACACACACACACACACACATACAGACACACACACAGGAAGCACCATAGGAAGATAGGGTGGTATGCACCTACATACACACATACATGCACACACTGGCATCCACGTGGTTGGACAGACGAGGGAACAGAATGAGGCGGACAGAGAATGGGACTGTTCAGATCAACATTAACACTAATGTCACTTCTCATGTCTCCAAATGTCTCAAACTCATTGAAACATCAGTGGAGGGCCTTGAACACAGCACCATGTTTCCTCTAGGTCAGCCTCCCTAAGAAGGAAGGCCAATCGCTGTCTGTGTAGCCTGCACCGAATTTAGTCAAACTAATTATGGGATATGTTTTTTACTTGTGTTTGTGTTTTTTACTTGTTTCACTTTTTACACATGCCTGTATCATTGGCCTGGTTCACCGCACGAGACACATCAAATGATGTTTGTGGCATTTAGTCGAGGAGACCAACGGGTCTTAGTAGAAAGTGAACCTCTTGACTGTCTCTACAGGTCTCATGTATCTTATGTATATTCTGCTTCATACAATGTAAGTATGAAGTTTAAAAAATGTTGTCCTGATATTGTGAGTGAGTTAAGGAGTGCTCAGACACACTCAGTATTACCGTATACTTCAAATATTCTCTATTAATGTGTCGAAGATGATTTTTTTGCAGTGTAAACTAAGGGGGGCGGTGTAAGCCGGGCCATAAAAATGGAATTGGAACGGTAATGCGCTGAACATGATTTGCACACGTGCACATCTTCACTGACTTTACTGCTTAATGAGTCTATATATAATATAGAAACTAGTTGGGCGAACACACGGCTTGCATGACCTGCCATCCCTCTCTCCAGCTCTGCTCCTTTCTCTCTCACACTCTTCTTATTCCTTCATTTCTTCCTGCCCTTTATCTATTTGTCATCTTTTCTCTCTCACACACACACACACACACACACACATGCATACCGTCACATAAACACACTTTATTATTCCACCACTTTGCCCCTGGTCAAACCCTCAATAAACCGTCTCATCAGTTGGTTCCCAGTGAAACTGTTGCTTAACCTGTACTTCTGCTGATGTCAGGACTTAAGGGAGAGGTTTTATGAAAGATTAATCTCTCAGTCCTTTCTTCTCTCTTGCTCTCTCTCTCTCTCTCTCTCTCTCTCTCTCTCTCTCTCTCTCTCTCTCTGGCTCTATTCCTCCCTCCCTTGCTCTTGTCTTGTGGCAGAGGTTTTAGTGGCTAAGTGGTCACTGGTATTAAATGAGATAAGAGCATTACACATTTCACACAGGAAATAAAATGGCCAGGCCACCGCTGACTTTACAATATATAGTCAGGTTTTAAGTATATATTAGCCAGAGGTCACTCTTTATTTGGATAGGATACTCACCTTCCTAGCAAATGCCCATAATGTGTCACTAAGACTGTTTCAGCTGATACAATAGTGTGGAAGGTAGTCTATAGATATTTAATGTCTGGGCAATGGTTGGTCCGAGTGGCTACATGCACTATATGGCCAAAAGTCAGTGGACACCTGACCATCACTCCTATATGAGCTTGCTGGACATCCCATTCTAAAAGCATGGGCATTAATATGGCATTCTGGGAAGGCTTTCCACAAGCTGTTGGCCTGGCTCGCAATCGGCGTTCTAATTCCTCCCAAAGGTTCAGTGGGGTTGAGGTCAGGGCTCTGTGCAGGCCAGTCCAGTTCCTCCACACCAAACTGGTCTAACCATGTCTTTATGGACCTGGCTTTGTGCACAGGGGCTCAGTCATGCTGGAGCAGCAAAGGGCCTTCCCCAAACTGTTGCCACAAGGTTGGAAGCTCCCAATTGGCTAAAATGTCTTGGTATCCTGTAGCATTAAGATTACCCTTCACTGGAACTAAGGGGCCAAGCCCAAACCCTGAGGAACACCTGAACTCAATAACTAGTAGGGGTGTCCCCTGACTTTTGGCCATATAGTGAGTTATGTAGAGATGCAGCAAACAGGCATGTGAACATTTACCTTTTGTCACCTGATAGCTGAGTATCAACATGGACTATCCAAATGAAGTGTTACCATTTTTCAAGTACTACCATGGTATTATTGTGTACTGTAGGGTGACACACAGGGTAATACCATTTCAAAGAGCGCGACCTCTCCTTGCGCACAGAGTACACCTTCAAACCACAGCAAAGCGCTCGGTGTGTTTCTGTGTATCGATGAAAATTGGTCAATTAAATAGATGAAGTGAAGAGATTCGTTCCAAAATGGGATTTCCACCAATAATAAAAAAAAAAAAAAAAAACTGACACACTGCCAAAATGATTGCTGGCATGAGAGTAAAGGACATAATGGGTACCTATAAAAGTATGAGTCATCTTAAGACTTTTGCTTACGAAATAGTTTTTGAGGATAGAGTCATCTATGTTTCGAAATATTGACTGGTGAATTAAAAATATTTTTTTCCCAAAATGGATTCATAGCATTTTGAAATGAAACCTTTAAGTGTTACTGTGCGTTGTTTCATTTCCACCGCGAGGAGATCTGTCCAGGTCAAACAAAGCTGATTGTGTTGCTCAATCAACTGGCTTGAAGTGCAGTTTGAGACTTATTTTATATACATATAAAAGCAATGAGAGCCATGGCACTCCCTCTTCATTGGATTTATCCTGCATCTAACCTGAATCCTTGATTGGGTAAAGTAGGGCCACAGTCTCTAGGGTCTCTCCACTGACCAGCGCATTCCTTTTAAGTGAAAAGAGAGCAAAACTTTTCAAACAATTCCTTTATTTCTCTTGGGAATGGGATCACAGAGCAGTAGTTCAGCAAACTTGAACTGAAAAGTGGGGCTTCTACAATAGCTGCATGTGAAAATAGTCCATAGTTCTTTAAAGTGTCAGTCCATTTTGGGCCCCTGACCCAAAACATGCCTTTTGAAGCCAATGGAGAAGTCCTGGGAGAGACGATCCCTCCATTGGTAGCTGGCTGGAGGACAGCTTGAAACTCCACCCACCTCAGTATTAATTAGGGACCAAGGAATATAAAGTCAATTTTTAAATTTCATTTCATTTCTATTACCCCCTTTTCTTTTAAATTGAACCATTAAGAAGATATTTGCATGAATTTCACAGCATGTAAGGGGGCATGTCTGCTTAATCCTGTTCTTGGCAATGACAGCGGCTCCGCTGTACCCGCAGGTGAGCTTTATGACCATATAAGGCAATATGGGCTGGCACTTCCTGCAGGTTCCACCCGCTTCCCCTCTTTTACTCTGCTTCCCAGCCGCACACTACAAAGATACATGTCGGCAGCTACGAATCCCAAGTCAGCGGCTGACGTCACAGTCACTTTGTCCATGATGTTCAATAGTCTATAGTCCCAACACAATGAAAGCAACAGTGCTTGAATGGCAAATTGATGTATTAAACCCCTGCTAATCTACTGTATCTCCATGGTGACCGTGACCTGGTTTCTATGGTATCCATATAGGTCAGACACAGCAGGAATACTGAGAC
>JAXDDW010000002.1:16962500-16990000 GCA_034670385.1 Hoplostethus mediterraneus
ATGAAATCAGATAGCGGTATTGACGGGTTCTCAACATATTTAGTTGAAGATTTTAGATGAAGAACCTTCAGGTAGCAGATTTTATAAAGATTTTATAAAACGTTTTGGAATGAAACCCTAAAAATACAAAGTCACACAGATACTTTCTCTTTCTTCTTCTCTCTAATGGCATCCTGTATGCTCAGCTGGATTCTCTTGTTGAGTCACACACACACACACACACACACACACACACACACACACACACAAACACACACACACAGGATGTCTGCCTAGAAATAATGGGCAAAAGACTATTCAGCCCAGCAAAACAGTCAGTAATCAGGCCTGTGTGAGTTGGTGGTGGTAAATGCCCCCTGGGAAAACCAGCACCAAATAATCAGGATTGCCGCGGGGACACCCAGCGCTGCTCGGTCCGCTCGCCGCCTGTTGTTGTGCTCGTGCTATTTTTGTTGGAAAGATCAAATTAAATGTAATCATGCTGATTGCGATAATGGTGAGGTGTGTTGTTCCTCCTCTGCTGTCCCCTGCCCTCTCTCTCTCTCTCTTCTCCTACTCTCTCATCGTATCCCTCCCTCTCTCCAGCTCTCTCTATCTCGGACTTTCATTTCTTCTCTATCGTTTGTTTTAAGACTTTTCCACCTTTTTCCACCTATTTAACAATAAATAGCAAAACATTTACACAATTGTATTTCCTCATATTTTTCTATCAAAATCCCATTTCAGTTTTAAACTTTGTCCTGGAGCTCCGTCCAGAGAGCGCCACATAAAACATTAGATCTTTTGCCTCTCTCATCCTTTTGGTATCCTCTGTTATAAAAGCATCACAGATCGTCTGGGTTGTTGAGTGTTGAGTGTGCAGTGTGCAGTTTGCTGACACAACATGAACTCTGGGTATTGAGGTCCTCGACCTTCAAACCTCTCGCTGCAATTTGGGGCTGCAAGTGTGCAAAACCTTTATAGTACAGCTTTAACATGAAGAAATCCTCTCTCTCTCTCTCTCTCTCTCTCTCTCTCTCTCTCTCTCTCTCTCTCTCTCTCTCTCCCTAGGACACAGAGGTGGTGAACACAGCCATTCTTACAGGTCATCGCGTGGCGGTGCCCATCAAACTGGTTACTGTGGAAACCGATGGGCGGGTGAGGGAGGTGGACGACCCGGTCACCTGCACCTCGACGGACGTGGACGTCGTCAAGGTGCGCGCACACACACACACACACATACAGTCAGCTGCGTCTCATTCACACATGCATCAGTTCTGGTGCGTTCTGGTGATGTCATCAACCAAAGCGCAGGTTGCCTGACGCTTTCCAAACAATATTCACAACTTAGCAAATGTAACTGGGTGAGAAAATAAAAATCTAAATGGGTGAAAATATGTGGGCGGTCACTAATCTACCTGGGCAGGGCGCCCAAGTGAAGTCTGTGTGTGGCAAACACTGTAGTGTAACCTGAAACACACACACAAGAGGACGCCTTGTGTAAATCAGCTGGTTCAGCAGGGCAGTATCAGAGAATTTACCCAATACCTATAATAATAATAATGATAATAATAATAATAATAATGTGATTTTCTGACTTTTCCACACATAAAAGGATGTTAGACCTCTGAGATGAAAAAAAAAGATATATATATATATATATATATCTCAGTCATTTTTTCCCCAGTCACCCTCAGACCAATGGTCTATGTCTATATTGTTAAAGTTGTTAAAGTTGGTACTACCACCTACTTGACACTCAGTTCATCTCAACTGCATTGTGGATTCTGGTCACTTCATGTTGTTTAGTTTCCTAGTAAACATACATAGTTTGTAAAACATAACTTAAGACCTTTTCTGAATTATTAGGGTCACCTGTTCCACCAAGCAGCACTCATTTCAGGAAAATGACGCTCTACTGGCGCCTGCAGTGCATGCTGGGGGATGAAGGTGAAGGAATACGAGGCAAACCACTTTTAGAAGCTGACATTGTTTTGAAATAATTGCTGCTTGGTGGCTGTAAGCCAAAGTGAGGAATGGACCTGTAGCAGAGTTGGGGGGGGGCTGGAGGCAGGAGAGAATCAAGCTAGTGGGCTAGTGGGCTAGTGAGCTAGTGGGCTAGTGGGCTAGTGGGCTGCGGCCAATTAAGGTCAACTAGAGCCAGGACTTTTAAATGTGTGTTTCCTCCAGTCAGGGGAGATGGACAAGGACCTGTAGTGGATTCACAGAGACTCAGGCAGGAGTAGATACTGTACTGACTGTTAAAACCCCAACCAATGTGTCTCAGTCAGAAACATGCTCACGCTAGCGGATTGGGCAAGGGCGGGTATCACAGGACATAACCGAGCCTGTTCTGCTGACTCCTGATCCATCACTGATGTCAGGACCACCAATCCCCTCGGAACCGGAATCAATATGTGTTAATATGAATGGTAATGAAACATGCATTCATATGCATTAATAAGAACCAGAGCCTGGTGGATCATGAAGGATCATGAAGGATCATGAAGGATCATGAAGGATCCTCACCACCCAACAACAGACGGTTTCAGCTGCTGCAGTCAGGCAAGAGCCTTGCAGTCACGCAGCCATAACAGAGACAGAGTTTCTTTCCACTCTGATCTCACCAGGGACCCACCAAGCTCCACACACTGCCCCTCTCATACACACACACACACACTTTATTTATATTCTTAATATATAAGAATATAGGGTTGCTTCTTTTTACTTTTCTCTTTGTACTGTAAATATTGCTGCTCTTTATATTGTATATACTGTTGTTGTAAGCATCGTCACTTTCATTTCACGATACATCCTGTATGTGTAGGTGCCATGGCTGGAGGGAGGTGAGTGGAGGTGAGTGGGCTCCATCAGAGAGAAATCAATGGTAGTCAGGATAATAACCTGCACTATTACCTCAATGTAAGCTGGGCTCTCATTGGCTATTGGTCTCCACTCTTGGATTGAATCTGTGACCCAGATCTGTGACTTCAGATCAGTCTGGAGTCAGGGACTGTGAACTTTGACACCAAGTGTTTAAAAGTGTACTTTAATTGATTAGCCTCAAGGAGCCGATATTAATGATTTCACAGTTATGAGTTATCAGAAAGATTAAAAATATAGATAAAACATGTTGTTTTTTTTAGAATTACATTCATTTCACATTTCATGAATCATCTTATGACTCCCTGCTCTCTCTCTACTGCTGCCAGTGTCTCTCTACCCCGGGGGTAGTGAGTCTGCTACACTGATACTATCTGAAGCTCCGTTAATGTTCCTAGTCTGAGTAATACAAACCAACCGGGTAGAGCTGCTTGGAACTAGCAAGCTAGCTGGTTCTACTCCACTCTAAATAAATCCACTGTAGCTAACACAATGGAGCAGTTATGGTGCCAGTCAGAGTGACACGCTCTGTATCCAATCAGTGCATAGTGATCAGTCTCTGTGCACCAATCAGGTAGCTCTCTGTTGTAGCCCCGCCTCCCTTTTGCTTTCAAATCCTGGTCCACACGCTTGCAAGTCATTTTGGCTTTGCGCGCTGGAACAGTGACAAAAGTCGACGTGCACAAAAGTTTGCAAGTGTAAAAGCCAAACTGAAAAGAGAGTTTTGTGAATACAAATCAGATTTTCTTGCTCAAATTGTTTTTCACTCTTGCAAATCATGAGTTACACTTCTGAAAATTGTTTTGGCAGGGAAATACCTTCATAAAAACTCCATTAACGTTTTAATACCTTCCACCAAAAGACAAAAGCGATCAATGCCACATGAGTATTTGTAGTCTTACATCTCTGCTGGTTGATTTGTCTGCCATTTTATTGCAGTTAAACTGTTTGAATGAATATGGAACAGAACTGAGTCTCCTTCTCCTCCTCCAAGTCGAGGCTGAAGGTCCAGTGTACTTTGGACTGGAATCCCCTTCACAAACTTCGATGCATGTCTTCGTCCTCTTGTCATCTCTAATCTCATCTGTCCACCTGCAGAGTAAACTAATGGAATGTAATATGATATGTATTGATTCTCTTTTCACTTGCCCGCCTCTAGGGAGGTCAGAGGTCAGAGGTCAGGGTCAGCTGGTAGGGATCCATTGTCTTGCTTAAGGTTCCCTCTAATCACCAGGACACCCAAACTAACAAGCAGATCTACTAACTAATAAAGCAGAAACACGTTGGATCTTTAGAGAACCAGCACGATGCCAGGGACTGCAGATTGATTCTCCTTGAGCTCCGTCCCTCCATCTGGCCCTGGGCCCAAAATGAAACACACCTTTGCTGTGACAGTTTCAATATGAAGGTAATTTCCTGGTACAAGCCGACAGGAGTAGTGCTGTTTAAATACGATCAATAACAACACAGTGGAAATGGAAAGAACTCATTCAGATGGATGTAATGCTGGCAGTGTGTGTGTGTGTGTGTGTGTGTGTGTGTGTGTGTGTGTGTGTGTGTGTGCGCATTTGTGAAAGGAAAGGGTTGCATGCTTGTGTATGAATGTTTGTGTGAGTGCCACATGCATGTTTGTGTGTGTGTGTGTGTGTGTTTTGGAGACAGCAGAATATTGGCAAATAATTCACACCAAATGAAGACTAGTCATATCAGCTCTCCAGTTTAGTGTCACGTCAACCTAATGTTTAAATTGTAATAGCTCGTAACTCTGATTTAACCCTTTTACTGTAATCAGAAACTAAGATTGTAACGTTCTGCAGGCCTGAGATCAGGGGTCAGGGACCAGGGGTCAGGGTGAGCTACATTACAGCAGCGTGGTGGTAGGAAGTGCAAAGCCATGTCATGTTGGGGGGGGGGGGGGACAAATCACCTCAAAACCAGTCAGAAATGACTGTTAGGAAATATGACTCTGACTCAGAATGCATTCAAATCAAGTTGATTTTACTGTTAGGTGAAAAATAAACACCTCTTTACTTACAGAGACCATTCTCTCTGATTTTGTAAATACTATGGTGGGTAGTGATCTTGCCATGGTGGGCTTCCATGGTAGAATAGGTAGAGTGGAAGCCCCCGGAGCTCATAGGGAAGCATTGGGCGGATGCATGCTGACGTTGGGGCTTGAACCCGAGTCCTGCTGGTTGAAAGTATATCTCCCAACTCTCCACACCGCCCTGCTGCCCCAAATGTAGAGTCCACATGAAAAATTCACACGCTCATATTGGAATTTCAGATGAAAGCATCCACCAAACTGCATGTGTAAGCCAAAGCCTGGCTGTTGATACGGAATGTGTGATATGGAAACGACAGGAACGTTGGGGGGGGGAAATGGCAAAATCGACCTGTTTTGCTCAATTTGAGAAATGCAGTGTGAGCTAGCAGCCTGACAGGCAGAGGGACCGGAGCACCGCGCACAAGGAACAGTACAAACTCACAGGGTGTGTGGATAAGCTGTTTGGCAACCATAAGCCCTCCTTTGTGCAGATAGAGTCTCTTTGTGTGTGTGTGTGTGTGTGTGTGTGTGTGTGTGTGAGAATGAGAAAAAGGGAGAAATAATATCATGATTGACTGTTAGTAAACCTTTGCTCTGTTTGCTGACAGCTGATCTGACAGGCGCTCTCTCTCCCTCGTCCCCCCCCCCCCCCCCCCCCCCCCCCCGTGACAAAGGCACCTGTGGGGTGCAGCTCCAGGTAGATGTAGCTGTCAGCACGTCAGCGTGACGGCTGGAAAATACTCTTCAGAGTGCCTATGCAGCACTCCCGTTCACGCCGCGTACAACGGGTTGCAGATCGCTGAAGACCATTTGTGTTTTGAAGCCAAGTCTCACTGGCGCGACACAATGCACCAAGACACTCTGATGCAGATCTGACGCCAGTAGCAGCAGAGTTAGCAGGTCACTCTCCTTGGTTGTAGTCAGCTATGGGCCTGCACCCTGCGGCCAGGAGGATTAAGGGGAGGGAGAATGAATGAATGAATGAATGAATGAATGACGGGTGCTTTCTGTTGATTACTGTTAACTTGTCTCAGTTGTCGATATCGATGAACTATCACTTCACTTCGGCTCCTTCTTCAAGAGGAATTGTTTGGTGAAATCAAGTGTCGCAAGGAACAGTCTGGTAGCTGGTCAGTCATTGAGAGTATATGCAGTATGTACTAATGCAGTATGTACTAATGCAGTATGTACTAATGCAGGATAGACGATGGGGAGATTCTACAGTGGCTAATCACTTTTTATAGGGACCCCGTTTTCATATCAGGAGGCCCAACATTGGGCTCCACATCCCAATGTTGGGAAAGCCGGTTCTAGAGTCGCAGTCTTTTACTGCATGCTTACTGAACCACACCTACTACTGCTTCACTTCCCACCATGAAGAAAAACAAATCTTTGCTCTCTTTTCAGCCGACGGGAATTTCAAGGAATGGCACAAGAGAGGAATGATAGTTTTCTTCTGCTAATACTCGTGTGGTTCATTCAGGAAAGGATGGTCTGAAGGGAGACGTGTACAACGTCACGGTGATACAAGATGAAATGACCGGCTGAGCGCGTCATTGACGGTAGTGTAGCTCGGTGTTGAGTTAGCGTTGTCAACCTCATGTTGTTGTTGTTTAGTTCTCCTTGACAACAACAACACCAGTAACACTGTTCTACAAGGGTTCCTCCTCTACCTCCTCCTTCTCCTCTCTCTCTCTCTCTCTCTCTCTCTCTCTCTCTGTCGATGTAAAATATCTTAAGGTCCCCCGAGAAGTTGTCATTTGTGATGCAAGACGTGTGTGTGTGTGTGTGTGTGTGTGTGTGTGTGTGTGTGTGTGTATGTGTGTGTGTGTGTGTGTGTGTGTTGCCATTGTTGACACAGCAATATGTGTAGGTCAGCTGTGGCAATGCTTGCGGCGGACAGATAGGGGACAAACAAACGTGCACGCACACACACACACACACACACATTAGTAGCATTATCCTCACCTCGCGCCAGCCTCTCACTCACAGAGGAAAGGAGAGAGGAGAGGAGACAGAGGAAAGACAGGAGTGGTTAAAAGTAAAGGAGAGGAAACACGAAGGGGAGGAGAGGAAATGAGAGGAAACACGAGGCGATGAAAAAAAAAGGAGGGGAGAGATGATGGGAGGAAATGAGAGAAAAGGAGAGGAGGAGAACAGAGAAGTAGGGGAGATAGAAAATGAAAGGTGTTGAGAACAGCGGAGGAAACGAGAAGGAGGGAAAGGGAAGGAATCAGAGGAGGGGCAAGGCAGGAGAAGGTATGGAAGAGACAAGAGGAAGGAAAGATGAAGCAAGGAGAGAGAGAGAGAGAGAGAGAGAGAGAGAGTAGGTGCGGTCACTTGCAGACAAGATGCCACCGGCTTAACACTCAGATCCCTGACTGGTTAACATGTTTTCATTAACTAACAAACACACACACACACACACACACACTAGTGCATTTACAGGCACCAACATTATTGTACATACACACACATACAACAATACACACTTTTGTCCTATTTTTACAACACACACACTTTCTCTTTCCCGTGTCTCTTTCTTGCTCACACACACACACGCACACACAAACACAAACACACACACGCACACACACACAAACACAAACACACACACAAACACACACACACACACAGATCCACACACACCCAGGGGGCTTGAACGGTAATTGGTTCTTGTGTAGATTCCTTTAGTGATGTCGTCAGTAATTGAATTTGACAAAGAGGAAGACTAAAAGGCAAGGAGGGAGGGAAGTGTATGTGTGTGTGTTTGTCTGTCTGTGTGTGTGTGTGTGTGTGTGTGTGTGTGTGTGTGAGTGTGTGTGTGTGTGTGAGTGAGTGAGGACAGAAACAAAGCGGATTAGGAATTGATCTGTGTGCCATTTAATGAACCAGTCGCTGAGTTTGACACGCCTCTACGTGATCTCACACACACACACACACACACACAACACACACACACACTGTCCTTGGAAAGGCGTTGTGTATGTTCTTCTATCCTTGTCAGGGCATTTAGTGATATTTGATGAGACATACATATATATATATATATATATATTTATCCTTCAAAGTGAGGACGTTTGAAAGTGAAGGGGCCGTTTGTGGGCGTGTACCTCCCAGTCCATTCACGTTTACAGTTATATTATTGGCCTTCTGGATCAGAGCTGGATGAGAGATGACACTCCTATCCAGAGCGACTCCCGCTACAAAGAGTGAGCCAGTAGGGGTTCGGCTGCCTTGCTCCGGGGCACTTCGACAGGACGTAAGCGTGCTGATGAGTTAGTGTGTCTAACCACTAAGCTCCTAAGGTTCAGGGTTAGTCATTTAATGGCTTTGGATGATGGAAGTACTGCAACACAAACTGATGAGGTGTGGAGGAGGTGAGGGAGGGAGAGATGAGATGTAGCAGAACAGTCCAGGGCTTTGAGGAACCTTTAAGACAACCATAGGGGAACCCAACAAGGTTCCCTGAGGAGCCCCTTCATAAAGGGTTCATGAACAGTGGTGGTACTTTCATGAACCTCTAATGAAGAAACCCTTTAGGTGTCTAGGAGACCCTAGTCTTTAGAGCAGGGGTGTCAAACTGTGTGCCATGGAGGGCCGAGAGTATGCAGGTTTTCGTTCCAACCCAAGAATACACCAGGTGATTTCACTGATTAGTCCCTCCTCTCTGGTTGAAGGTGTGGTAATCAGTGAAATCACCTGGTGTATTCTTGGGTTGGAACGAAAACCTGCATACTCTCGGCCCTCCATGGCACACAGTTTGACACCCCTGCTTTAGAGGGTAGGGGAGCCAGGGACCCTTCAACATGATCCCTGTTTTTGTTAGGTTTGATGGCTTTACTTTGCTGTCTAGAACATCACACTCAAAGAACAGAGATGAGCTGCATTAAAAAAGTAAAAATGAAAATAAACAGCACCTTGGCTTTGGTTTTTATTTTTGTTTGTTTTTAACATTTTTCTGTTTTTTTCTGTAGAAGAAAGACTTAAGCACAGATCAGCAGTCTTGTCATTTGGCATTGTGCAAAAAATAAAAGGAGAAGACAAAGAAACATTTAAGCAAACATTTCATATCATCAGTGCTCTCTTGGCTGGTGTGCAGGCTTTTTTTCACAGCATCAAATGCTTTTATTCTTTGTTAGAAACAAATAACATTTTAAAATTAAGTAAAATCCTGTTTTGGATAAGGAATATTCCAGCACATGGACACATAATCCCTGGTCTTTCCCCTCACCAGCCACTATGGAAATTGACTGTAATCCCACTTCATCCCACTGTAACTGTCCATCCTTTCAGACAATGTATGGAAATGACCCTAACTTCCTGTAACAACACGGACATGACAGGACAGTAACAGATGTAATGTAATGTAATGTCCATGTTCAAAGTATTATTTCCTATTATTATCTGGTGCTAAAGTCTGCATGAGTCTTTATACACCATGCCTCTTCAGCCTGAGGAACTGATTCACTTCATTTCCTACTCAATACTATCTCATTTTGTTCCAATACAGTGCTGGGCTCTCACCAGTCCTCAGTACAGCTGCTGCCTGGATGCAGTGAGAGGGTGTGGAATATGTGGGGTGATACATATAGTCTACTGTCTATGTATGTCCTGTTGCACTGAATGTGAGGTGCTGTAGTCTCTGTACCACGTGTGCCATTATGGACTGAAGTCACTGTGTGAGTTGTGCTGTTCCTGCATCAATGTCACCAAGACGAATTCCTGCACATTTATTGTACTTGGCAAGTAAAGTGCTCTGACTGAGAGTTAATGGTGTGGAACTGGCCAGCCGCTGACTTAAGAAGTGTCCTCAACTCACATCCCTGCTGGGTGGCGTGTACATGGGTAAATACAAAGTGCAACGTCTCTAAACATGATAGGTGTACATTCATCTCACGTATCCTTTAACAAGGGCATCTATTCCCCATCTATTAATCTTCTGATTGCAGATGAATGATGGGTAATCAGAGCCTGCGGTTATTTTTTTATTTTAATTTTTAATTTTCAAGCTGGCGCTCAGTTGTCCTGTTTAAATCAACGAGTAGGGCGTGGCACTAACACTGCCAGGGCTAGTGGTTCCTTTAGCTGTGTAGCTCAGCAGAGCTTTGGGACCACCTATACAAAACCCTCCAGCCATGGTACCTTCAGGCTGTTCGGAGAAAAGTGACAAGCAAATAGTCTTTTTTTACTCAAGAGTTTCTCTTGATATAACCACCAACTTGATGACTGCAAGGCACAGAATAGTACGAATCATAAAAGGGGGGCGTCGTCGTGATGTATTTAGTCAGGACGTCTGGCCTGCTGAAGTGTCCTTGAGCAAGACACCTGACCTCTGACCTCTCTGTGGAGGGCGGAAAGCGAAAAGAGAATTTCCCTGCAGAGGAACAATACTAATATATATATATATGATATATATCATATATAATATATATCATTATTCGTAGTCGTAATATAACAAGAAAGAATCTCTTTGGGACGATGTGAATCTGATCCAAGATCAGTGAATGAGGCATCTGACCAAGAAAGAAACATTCTGTTTTCATACTGTATCTTAACATACACTCTAAAACACTACACAAATAAAACACTGTCAATGAAAGGTTTGATCAAAGATAACACAACGCAAACCAAAATTGGAAATATGGCGCTGACTGCAGTGATGTGATTGAGGAGAGAGGGGAGGAGGAGGAGGAGGAGGAGGAGGAGGAGACGATAGGAGGACGAAGAGGAGAAGAAGTGAACGAAAGAGGAGTAGAGAAATGGGTAGATGGTTCTAGTCAGGTGGAGCTGGAGCCTTAGGTCATTTGAGAGGGTAGAAAGGAAATGAATGGTAAAGTGGATTAAAGGCAGAGGTCACACACACACACACACACACACACACACACTTTTTCCATTTAGCTGTAACAGGCTTAGGAAATAGCTAGCGATTTTGAAGTGCACAACATCAGACCAAGCCATTAGCCACTGCCAACGTATATCTAAGGTAGCCGTGACCTTCAGGGGTCCATTATTAAACTATTTTTAAGACCTCCAGCGGTTCACTTCTTACTGCCTGTTGTTAAATCAGCAAAGCCCTGAATGTTCCCCAACATCTCCTGATAAAACGCTCAACATGTTGCTTAGCCACAAAAACGTATTCCTGGAAATGAAAACTGCTTCAGTGGCTTTAGAAAAACACAGATGCCTCAATGTCCCAACCACTATGAAGCAGTAGCCACGGTAGCAGTCATCCTGGATATATATATATATACTGTGTGTATATATATATATATATATGTTGGTGCTGCTGTCAACTCTTTGAATTGTATACAGTACAACCATATTTTAGCACAAGACTCGAGTGTTTCATAAGCAGTAAATAAATAAGTGTTTTTTTCTATGAACAATTTGTCTTGGGGATGAAGCCAAGAGCAGTAGATGTAAAGCAGTAAAACGCAGGGCTTCTACTGTGATTTACTCAGTAGAGACGAGGCTGGTGGAGCAACAGGGTGTGTGTTAATGGATGTCATGTTGAGAGACACTTCATTTCACTCTGCAGCGGTGAGGGAAAGTAAAAGCAGCTATAGGCCTGACCACTGCTGCTCTTTGTTTTCCTCTGGTGTCAGGGAACGCTCTGATAACATCTGGGTCTACTGCAGTCTACTGATGTAGTCTACTGATGTAGTCTGCTGATGTAGTCTGCTGATGTAGTCTACTGATGTAGTCTACTGATGTAGTCTGCTGATGTAGTCTACTGATGTAGTCTGCTGATGTAGTCTACTGATGTAGTCTACTGATGTAGTCTGCTGATGTAGTCTGCTGATGTAGTCTACTGATGTAGTCTACTGATGTAGTCTGCTGATGTAGTCTGCTGATGTAGTCTGCTGATGTAGTCTACTGATGTAGTCTACTGATGTAGTCTGCTGATGTAGTCTACTGATGTAGTCTGCTGATGTAGTCTACTGCAGTCTACTAATGTAGTCTACTGATGTAGTCTACTGATGTAGTCTGCTGATGTAGTCTACTGATGTAGTCTACTGATGTAGTCTACTGATGTAGTCTGCTGATGTAGTCTACTGATGTAGTCTACTGCAGTCTACTAATGTAGTCTACTGATGTAGTCTACTGATGTAGTCTGCTGATGTAGTCTACTGATGTAGTCTACTGATGTAGTCTGCTGATGTAGTCTACTGATGTAGTCTACTGATGTAGTCTACTGATGTAGTCTGCTGATGTAGTCTACTGATGTAGTCTACTGATGTAGTCTGCTGATGTAGTCTGCTGATGTAGTCTACTGATGTGGTTCTACTGATGTGGTTCTACTGATGTAGTCTGCTGATGTAGTCTACTGATGTAGTCTACTGATGTAGTCTGCTGATGTAGTCTACTGATGTAGTCTACTGATGTAGTCTACTGATGTGGTTCTACTGATGTAGTCTACTGATGTAGTCTGCTGATGTAGTCTACTGATGTAGTCTGCTGATGTAGTCTACTGATGTAGTCTACTGATGTAGTCTGCTGATGTAGTCTACTGATGTAGTCTACTGATGTGGTTCTACTGATGTGGTTCTACTGATGTAGTCTGCTGATGTAGTCTGCTGATGTGGTTCTACTGATGTAGTCTACTGATGTAGTCTACTGATGTAGTCTACTGATGTGGTTCTACTGATGTAGTCTACTGATGTAGTCTACTGATGTAGTCTACTGATGGGTTTCTACTGTAAAACATTCAACATGACATTGAAAGAAGAACTGTCTGCAGTACGACTGTAACAAGGATTCAAGAGTGGTGGGAGATCGGAGAGAGAGAGAGAGAGAGAGACTGAGCAGAAGGGTGAGAGAGATAAAGAGAAAAGGAAAAGGTGATACAGAGAGTGAGAACTTGAGGTGTGTGTGTGTGTGTGTGTGTGTGTGTGTGTGTGTGTGTGTGTGTGTGTGTGTGTGTGAGTTATAGCAGAGATATCATGCAGGGCTCTGTGTCCTACTTGTCCTCTCACCTCCATAAAGTATACTGACTATAATCAATAACTAATTAGCTGCTAATTACCATGCTAAAACACACACACACACACACACACACACACACACACGCATGCACGCACATGCACACACACACTTGCATAAACACACAAACACCAGGCTTAAGTCGGGCTTTGCCATGTGATACTCACACCACTAATCTCTCTACACATTCACCCACACACACACACACACACACACACACACACACACACACACACATCCTCAGGACTTGACCAGACCATCATTCAGGGCAACTACTTGATGGAGGTCAAGAGGTCAAGCTCAGTCTCTCTCTCTCTCTCTCTCTCTCTCTCTCTCTCTCTCTCTCATGGTTTGTTAGTACTATGATGATACTCTGAATTAGTGTCAGATTGATGTCATCATCAGAAGGTGAAGTCTATTCTGATTGGTTCGCCCTCCACTACATCCCTGTGCCTGTTCATCAACCATCATCCATTACCCAAACTCTCACTCTTTATCACTCCTCCCTCAGCTCTATACTCTGTATTCACACACACACACACACACACACACACACACACACGCGCGTCTCTCTCACCCTGACATTTTGGCAGCTGTCTCCCTGCCTCCATTTTGTGTTCCCTCAGGGAGCCATGTTGTTTCCTGGCGGTGCATTAGTGCTCCATCACTGGCACACATGGACATTTCAGACTCCGTACACAGGACAGCTGCTAGCTGTCCTTCAGATGTATGTGTGTGTGTGTGTGTGTGTGTGTGTGTGTGTGTGTGTCCTGCCCTGTGCTTGACCTGTCTTGCTGTGGCAACCAGTAAAGGTAGTAAGCTCAGTGCTCTCTCTCAAAGTGACGAGTGTGTGTGACCAACCATAGGTGCAGCGATTCACTCAGCTCACAGTCGGTGCGATACACGGTACATGTTGACGGTACATGTTGACGGTACATGTTGACGGTACAGGTTGACGGTACATGTTGACGGTACATGTTGACGGTACAGGTTGACGGTACAGGTTGACGGTACATGTTGACGGTACATGTTGACGGTACAGGTTGACGGTACAGGTTGACGGTACATGTTGACGGTACAGGTTGACGGTACAGGTTGACGGTACAGGTTGACGGTACAGGTTGACGGTACAGGTTGACGGTACAGGTTGACGGGACAGGTTGACGGTACATGTTAACGGTACATGTTGATGGTACAGGTTGACGGTACATGTTGACGGTACAGGTTGACGGGACAGGTTGACGGTACATGTTGACGGTGCAGGTTCACGGTTCGGTACAGTCACCACATTTTTAATGAAGTTTAAATGGAAACAACTTGTGACTGTAGATTCTTTATTCAGGCATAAAACGTGCAAAAACAATATTTTCATCTTCAAGTTGAACCATTTCTTCTAGTTTGTGTAATGTTTGTGTGGCAGCCGGAGAGAGGGGGGAGGGTGTGGGGGAGCCCTTGGCTGGATGGGAGGGAGTCAGGCTGGTCGGCTGGTTCTCCTGCCGCCAATTGAGACTAATTGGATAACGGCAGCCTGGGAGTGATGTCACAATGAGTCTTTTTTCTGGTAACGAGGCGAGAGAGAAGACGCCTCAACGCTGAGCTGAGGAGCTGGCCTGTTGAGGTTAGGTCATACGGAGAAACCGGATTTCCCCGCATCTCCGTCTGTCGAGACCCAAGTCCGTTACAGTGGTGGCCAGTCGGGGGAAATACAGTTTCTTTCCTTCTTATATATTTTTCAGTGCAGTGGATGTTTGTCTAAATAAAAGAAGTTGTAAAATAAAATAAAATTTGATGGAGAAAAGTCTCACATTTCACATCATGCGCCACCAGATTGAATTTTGCTGGAAATCTGCTGGATTGCAGATCAGGAAGAGGGCGCTGTTCTTCTCAAACTGAGCTAAAGCTTTCAGCAGACAGTGGAACGAGTGAAAGTCACAAAATCACTTCCAGCTTGTTCATCTTCTTCAGTAAAGTGAAAGGGGGCAAGGAGCAAAATCCTCTCGGCAGGATTAATGGGAAATGTGTGAGAAACACCAACAAAACCAGTGGTGAGAGACAAAGCCACCAGTCTGTTCATGGTCACTATATCAACCCAGCACAGTTAATGTGACGCTAATGTCATGTTTAAGAAATACTACAGCACCTTTAATACATGCATGGATTGCTTTGTGTGTGTGTGTGTGTGTGTGTGTGTGTGTGTGTGTGTGTGTGTGTGTGTGTGTGTGTGTGTGTGTGTCTCACAGTCATCTGTTTTGTCTGATGTTTTACACATTATTTACAATCAGCTGTTTCCAGTGCATGACCTTGCTCTCCATCCATCCCTCACTCTCTCTCATGTTCTCCCTCTCTCCCCTTGCCTTGAGTCTATTTAAGAGCTGAGAAGTGAAAACACAGAAAGAGCAAAAAAAGAGAGAGAAAAAAAAAAATGGTCTAAATCAACTGCAGTATTCTCTATCTCCCACCGCACTGTTCTCTTGTTGCCTTGAAAATGCAGCGTTGTTTACCACAGAGCCAGCGGCAGCATCAGGCCTCTCCAGCATCCACTTGAGCCTCAACGACTTGATGTTGTCAGACAATGTGGAGGAAAATGGAGAGCGGGCCCAACACAACACCATCACCAGTATGATTTAGAATAACTAAATGTTAAAGCTCAAAGTGCTTTAACAAATTGGCACAGCACAATTAAAAATAAAAATAGAAAAGAAAAAGAAAAGAAAACAATGAATAACAATAAAAATATAATATAAAAATATAATAATAATAATAATAATAATAATAATAATAATAATAAATAAAAGGTAAACCACACAGTGCAAGGGGTGTAAAAAGAGAAGATCGTGTAAGTAAAAGAATGAAATAATTTAAAGAAAAATAAAATAAGAATAAAAAGTGGATACAAATTAAAATAATGAATTAAAAATAATAAAAAGTAATAAAAAGAGTGTTGCTAATTATAAGCTATATGAAAAAGGTATGTTTTTGAGGACCTTCCTCCTCTCTCACCTTCTTCCTGTCACTCAGACTCAGGTGGCATTTCAGGCAGCTGTCCGTCACCGCACGCCTTGTTAGTGGTGGGAAGACCGATTCTTTTAACTAACTCGATTCTTTCAAACAGCGGTGAATCGATTCAGGACTCGTCCATTTGATTCACCTTTGTGAAACTGACAGTTTTGGGGGCTGCTCCCTCAGCAGGCCGATAGAGACGTAGCCTACCCATCACCCCGTCACTAGTCCTGACGCCGTGGCTATGCAATGTCTGTCAACAGAATGAGTCACAAAGACAGCAAAAGGAGTTGCTTCTGAGTCAGCCTGCTTACTTACCAAGTGATGTGAAGGCGGTCTGCCGAGTCACACGTCAAACGGGTTCAGGTTCAATGCCGTAGTCGGAGAAAATGGGATTTGTTGTACTCGTCTTGTTGTGTGTAGCAGTTCAGTGGTCGCTGTGTGTAAATGTCCATTCAGACTCAGAAGAAGTCCCATGTTGGACTCCATGCTGAAATGTTGCTGGACTTGGCTCCATTCCCAAGGACAAGGCAAGGCACGTTTATGCTATACAAATAAACGTGCCTTGCCTTGCTTTCATACACAAGGCAGTTCAAAGTGCTTTAAAAGACATTTAAAACAAGGACATTTATAAAAATAAAAATAAATTAAATAAAAAATCACCAATTATCCTAAGCCGCATGTTTTTGGACTGTGGGAGGAAGCCGGAGAACCCGGAGGGAACCCACGCAGGCACAGGGAGAACACGCAAACTCCACACAGAAAGGCCCCGGAGGTGGAATTGAACCCAGAACCTTCTTGCTGTGAGGCGACAGTGCTAACCACTGCACCACCGTGCAATTAGGATAATTGGTGACTCAAAATTGCCCGTAGGTATGAATGTGAGTGTGAAGGGTTGTTTGTCTCTATGTGTTGGCCCTGTGATGGACTGGCGACCTGTCCAGGGTGTACCCCGCCTTTCGCCCAATGGTGGCTGGGATAGGCTCCAGCCCCCCCCGCGACCCTGAACAGGATAAGCGGTGATAGATAATGGATGGATAAAAAATCACAGTGCAAAAGGAATAAGTCGTAGTGCAAGTTTAGAGTTCAGCAGGAAGCGGTGGTGAACAGAAACGAGCAAGTCTCAGTTGTTCTGGAGGTTTGTTCCAGTTAGCTCAACGCTGCTTCACCCTGCTTGGTTTTGACTCTGGGAACAGTTAGCAGACCTGAGGGGTCTGGAGGGTTCATATTGGGTGAGCATGTCAGCGATGTATTTTGGTCCTAGACCATTTAGTGACTTGTAGACTAGTAACAATATTTTAAAGTCGATTCTCTGACACACTGGAAGCCGATGCAGGGATCTGAGAATCGGCGTGATGTGGTCAAACGTCTTCGTCTTTGTTCGTCTAGCAGCAGCTGAACGAGCTGTAGCTGTCTGAGGACCTGAGAGAAGACCCTTACAGTAGTCTAGCCTCCTGGTAGTAAAGGTGTGAATGAGTTTTTCTAGGTACAAATGGTGAAATGGACAGATGGACAGATGGTCTGATCTCCTTTATAACAACAGAGACAGAAGGTCAGTATCTGCAGCATTAATGTATTGTGACTTGAATTTTCACAGCATATCAGAAACAAGCAAAGAGAGAAAAAGTAAAAGCAAATATACACCTATGGAAGCATCCCGCACTATAGCACACACACACACACACACACACACACACACACACACACACACACACAGGCCACAATAGGGCCATACAAACAGACATATTGGGGCCAGTGTTGACTTATATCCCTATGCTAATAAGCATGCTAATTCACATAGGGCCTGAGAACTTTCTAGAAAAAACACAGTAACTTTTACACACACACACACACACACACACACACTGAGAAAACCCCTCAGCCTTCTTCTAAAGCCCTGTAGACCTCCCAGAGAAAGAGAGGAGAGTCAAAGTGAGAAAGTCTTTGAAGTAAAGTGAGATGGCTTTTTTTCAAACATCTCTTCTGTCGTCTTCTACAAGGAGGAGCAAGGATGGAGAGGGTGGACGAAGGAGAGAGAGGGAAGGAGGGAGGGA
The DNA here is from genome assembly GCA_034670385.1 of Hoplostethus mediterraneus. Classification (NCBI taxonomy): domain Eukaryota; kingdom Metazoa; phylum Chordata; class Actinopteri; order Trachichthyiformes; family Trachichthyidae; genus Hoplostethus; species Hoplostethus mediterraneus. Next base: position 16,980,450 of record JAXDDW010000002.1, read on the forward strand.
GGAAGAACTATGGAGGCCGAGATAGAGGAGAGAGAAAAGGGAAGGAGAGATGTAAAGTTGCGGAAGAAAATGAAAAGATAAGAGGGAAAAGATTTCTTTCCAGGTATGGGCTGTGAACCAGGGTGGTCAGACCCAACACACACTAGTGCAGAGCTGGACTGTGTGAATGTGTGTGTTACCGTATGAAAGTGTATGAAAGTCATGTGTAATCGACTTTCCCCGGGTAAGATCAAAAAGATTAAAAATACAAAATAAAAGTGAGTTAATCACTAATTTAATCACCTTGTACTTTTTAATTTCATATAAAGGTTTGATCTTATTTGGGTTTTACATTTAATTGTTTCAATTCTATAATCCAGAGGTTAAATTGGACTCTATCAGAGTATAATTTGCCCTCCCTGGTCAGGCATCTGTTCAGTTCCCGGTCATATTCTGCCTCAGAGAATCAGAGTAGAATAAAAGTTGCACTGGTGACCCGGATGAAAAGCACTTTATTTGGACATTAATGGACTCCATGTTGTTGACTGCCGGCTGCCATGGCGACAACGTTTTTCTATCAAAGAGGAAAAACAGCTTCTGCAGATCTCAGGTGAAAAGAATTTGGGGGGAAATCTTTTGCCTTCACCTCCTCTGACGTTGCCATGCCGCGCGCACGTTGTGAATGCTCGGCTTGCAGCGGTGAGTGAAATCACCCCCGCTGATCACAAACACATTTCATACGGTGGAGAATGTTGTCACGCCTCGCTAAGGGCCTTCAGCGGGGAACGCAGGGCAGGTTGTTTTCTGGCACGCCACCATCTTGGACCGAGCCAGACGAGAGGGATCGAATTTAGCATTTCTATGTACGTGTAGCAGAAAACCTCAATATATCATTGTAAAACGTGTGTACTTGTTAGTGTTTCTACTACTACTATAAATAAATATAGGATGAATATGTTGGAAGGCTCCATCCACTATCTGCCACTGAAACAAACGGAAAGCTTTAGGTCCGTTAGCTTTAGGTCCGTTAGCTTTAGCTCCGTTAGCTTTAGCTCCGTTAGCTTTAGCTCTGTTAGCTTTCGCTCCGTTAGCTTTAGCTCTGTTAGCTCTGGAAGAACAGCGGCCCTCTTTCTGTTTGGTGCCATAAAGCAATCCAGCAGATTTCCCACCAAACCCGACCCGGTGGCACACGGTGTAAAATACAGTGTGGAGACTACCAATCTTCTGGGTGATCTGGTCTCACCTGTTTACGGTAATTATGATGTTTTATTATGTTGAAATGCTACACGCAGCGCCTTCAACGACCTTACCTCTGACTGGCCGGGCTGATTACCTGCTTGACGCCAGAGTGAGATGGCTGCTGATTGGCCGAGCTGATTACAGGCTTGGCGACAGAGTGAGATGGCTGCTGATTGGCCGAGCTGATTACAGGGCTCTTGGGATTTCTCTTCCCAAAATGCCGTCAGTGCACGAGCCCCAGAACAACGGCAGTGATGAAAGTTGGCTGCAGGATGAACTGAAAGATCTGGCAGCTAATGAAGACGCTTTCACTGTGTTGTCTTGTCATCCTGGTTTTACCCTCCTTATCTCTCACTTCTCTCTCACTCTTTCTCTCTCGTTCTTTTCCTCCACCCCCCCTCTCTCTCTCCCCTGACATTTCTCTGACCTGTTTTTTCAAACAGTCCCTGAGTGCTGCAGTCTGCACTTCCCCTCTCTCTCAATATCTAGCTCACTCTTTACCTCTCTCTCTCTCTCTCTCTCTCTCTTCTCTCTCTCTCTCTCTCTCTCTTTCTGTCTCTCTGTAGCAAAGTGGCCATCAACTGTAAAGTGAATGCAAAAGTGAAAATGTCACAAAAAGTAAAATAGGAATTATGTGCGTTTCCATCAGTTGGGTTGGATCCAGACGAGCAGGATGGGAACTTCTGCAGAGTGACAACGGGTTTGACATTTCTGGACGTTGTGACGGACAGGCAGAGAAAGTCCTTTTAAAACTGAACTGTCAGCATCTACTTGATAAATGTGTTTCCAACATTATTTGTCACGTCATTTCTTTATCTGCAAAAAAAAACACCATTTCAAGTGATTGTATCTTTTTGAAATTTTTAGAAAACTTTTGTTTCCATTCTGCTTTTCTAGTTCAAAACAAAAAACTTGGATGGAAACTCACCTCCTCTCTCTCTCTATGGATCTGTCTCTGTCTCTCTTTCTGTCCCTTCTTCTGTCCATCCCATTACTGTGCATCTTTCTTTGTCTTTATTCTTTCTCTGTTTTTCTCACCCGTCTCTCACCCGTCTCTCTCCCCCTCTCTCCCTCCATTAGTCAGTCTTATTGTGGAAAGTAGCAGAGTGCAAATGGCCATTAGAGAACACTTTACTTCCTCCATTTCCAAACGCAAACTGACAGCCACACTGATAAGCTGCTACTGTGTGTGTGTGTGTGTGTGTGTGTGTGTGTGTGTGTGTGTGCAACTGCACCGTCCAACTGCACTCTCCATCAGCTGCCTATTATCCAAGCCAAATCAGAATAATATATGAGGCTCGTGGGTGCTAATGGGTGCATGTATGTTTGTGTGTTCTGCTTGTGTGTGTGTGTGTGTGTGTGTGTAACAAAAATCCCACACCTAAATGCCAGCCATACGAAACGACGTGCGGAGGCGATTGGTCTAGTGTGGAATTTCTTAAATGATGGACGGGCGGGAGGTCTAATCCCATCAGAGGGTTGGTTAGTCTGTCCCTTAGGGCCCGCCCCTGTCCGCTGAGTGGGTTCTGATTGGATGATATGATTCTAAAAGGCAGATGGATTGGATCACCCGAGGCTGAGAATGAGGGAAATGGGCAGCAAGGGAAGGAGAAAGAGAGAAACACAGACAGAAAGCAAGAGGGCAAGATGAAATCTGTTTGAAAGTAAGAGAGATGGATGGATGAGACGGAGAGAAAATATACATTGGAAAGAGTCTGAGAAAGAAGTGACTGTAAATTCAGACAGATCACTTAGCTTGAAGGGGAATGAATACCGGTTTAAATGACTGTGCCCGGGGAGGTGGCTGGTACAGGGGTGATGGTCGGGTGGGCGGGTGAGTCTGGGGGCTCCTTAGGAGGGTTGAAGGTGGGGGAGGGAGGGAGGGAGGGAGGGAGGTGAGGGAGGCTACAGGCCCAGTCCATAGTCTGAGCATCAACTGAGACCAAGAGAAAGTTAACACACGGGATAGAGGTTGCAGCTTTTATTCTCGAGGTCGATCTTTGCCGCGAGAGTTGAACACGAGTTTCAACATGAGAGATCCACCAGCTCAACCCCTCTAGCCTGGACCGACCCGCATCAGCACCGCATCTGTCACAGGACCACCAAATGACCAGTCTCTCAACCGACTAGTGACCAGACCACTGCTTAACGTCTGAGACAACAGCACAGACTGCAGCACGTCTGTACGCACGTCTACTCAGGATCTCCAAACAGAAAGGTGCTGTTTTCTAAACAGACCCTGGAACAGGTCAGGGGTCAACATGTACTACTGTTTACATTGTTTATGATTTATTTTAACAGTACAGAGAACGTAGATACTGTTTAGTTGAATTTATAGAATTCAGGTATTAATTCTAATAAATGGATTGTAAACATTCAATTGCAGTTGAGTTAAATGCAGATAATCAATATGTAGAAAGTGAGACACTTTTCATATTTCACATTTAAACAATGACAAATACGATTCACCATCATCAGCTTGTTTCTGAGAACACTTTACACACGAAACAAGTCACAAACGTCTCTTTTTTTGCAAAAAATAGCGTGTGTGTGTGTTTGCATGGCATCTGTGTGTGTGTGTGTGTGTGTGTACCAGCCGTCTAGCTGCGTTGTGTTCTTGCAGCAGTGAGTTTGGAAGTCGGGGAAGTTTTCAGCGGTTTGGATGCTCGTGTGTTTTTTGTGGTCTTCTTTTCTTCCTGCTGTCTGATGAAGGTGAAGACAGTTTTTCTGGCCTCTGCGTTTTCAACAAGTTCCAACTGCTGAGTTCCACACTTTTTCTTTCTCTCTGCTATTTCCTGTCTCTCCCTCACTTTCATTGTCTCTCTCCTTTTTCCTCGTTCTCGCTGCTGTTTGTCCTGCTCTATCTCTGTCTCTGTCTTTCTCTGAAACAGAGAGATTAAATCCATTCTTCAGTGTCCTCAAACCTCCAAGTCAGCTGTTTACTTGCGACACCACCGATACATTTGTTCTAAGTGTGTGTGTACTTGTCTGCATTTGTGTGACTCTGAGTCTAGTCGTGTGTGTGTGTGTCTGTGTGTGTGTGTGTGTGTCAATCCTGTAACACTGATACATTTTTCCTCATCCCCTGTGGAGTCGATGGTTTCCGACAACGTTTTAAATTGTCACCTCACCAGAATCTTACCCTGAAAAAGCTTCTTGGACTCCCAACTCTCTCTAATAGGATGAAAAAAGTGTTCATCAGCTCAGTTCATCTCAACGTTGTTTTTGCATCTGAGCAAGACAACGTCAAACCAGATCTCAAAGTAACGAGCTTCTTTCACCGTTTCACCAGACAACAGGATTTTCACGGCTAGCTAGCAGGCAAAGTGGCTTGTTGAGTAGAAAGCCACTTAGCTGGCGGTGATCTTCCACCCTGCAATACATGACAAGGATGCATACACGTTCATTGTGTAATTCTGTGTCACGAATGTACCATTGAGAAACACAGGGAGCTGAAAAACAGGGAGATATGAGATAGTGTGAGGAACGGATATCAGACCTGACAATGAAAGGTAGACAAGATTGTTTTCTTCCTGTTGCGTCAAGACAGGAACACATTATGTCTTGTTGTGATTGCCGTACGCCACTGCCAGTAAACCTCAACACAGCACGCCCTCTCATATGTTGTTGCTTAACCCATTTGGACCTCAAGCGCCTGCTAAAAGCACCTCTTAAAACCTAAGCAATTATTGTACACAACCTCTTAAAACCTAAGCAATTATTGTACACAACCTCTTAAAACCTGAGGGTTTTCTGGAAACATTTTCAGAATTGTCAATGTTCACTAAAACCTTTATATCTCAGCCTCTGGAGCAGATAGAAACATGAAATAAAAACCATTTGAGAGTTTAGAACTTGGGCTTTTATTGGAACGTCCTTGCTTTGCCCTAATGTGCATTGACATTTTTTTTAAAATCAATAAACAACAAAAAATATAAAAAATATAAATTAAAATGAATAAAAAATAAATGTGTACACATTTCTCTGTTATTTGTCTGCAAGTGGCAGTGTAAGAAAGTGACAAGTGTGAAAGTACAACTGTTTTCAATAAAACAACTGTTATAAACAGTTAGTGTAGGCTATGTCACCACACTAGTACTACTGATGTCGACGGACGTGCTTGCCAAAGCACTCGATGTGTAGAGCCTCGTTGCACTGCCTGCAGCCATAGACGGTGGCACTGGCACGAGCATCAGTGTTAGGGTTAGGTTTAACCCTAACCCTACCTCATTTTCATCAATACTGCTTTCATTAACACTATACTCCACATCTTCAATATCACTCCCGTCGCTCAAGTCATCCATCTTAGCTGTCCAAGTGAGCCTCGTAAAAAGAAAAAAAAGTCACACAAACGTTCCACCCCCTATTTCAGCGAATCACAGTACATTTCATTGGTCACATGTCTAAAAAAATAATCCCAAAACATGCACTTCATTTCCCCCACGTGTATTTCAGCGAATCACAGCGCATTTCATTAGTCACATGCCTTGAAAATGACGACACCGTCTGAAATGACCTAAACGTCGCATCCGGTCTTAAAGGGATAAACGCACAAATGCTGCATCCGGTCTAAACGGGTTAATATAATAATGGAGCCAAGAAACAAATACAAAGTGTGGCCAGTAAGAAGAAAGATGGATGATATCAAGTTTACATCTCAGGCATTTAGCTGAATAAACTTCAATTCCTCGATGGCCACCAGTCGGGATGAAGTTTGCGCTTCTGTAGGTGGCGCTGTTGTTGCTGCTGACAGAAACCGCATCACTTCCTGTCCCACCGGCAGGCGGTAAACGTTCCATGAACGAACCGCGTCTCGGCTGAATCGACGCTGCGTTAAATCAATCAGCAAAGCACAACAGACGTTTAGCTGGATGTGAACGTTGCCGGTTCCTCAACGTAATCTTTAATATGTTTAAAGAGATTGGTAAATTAATGAGACGATCGGCCGCTCAACACTTCCAGCGGATGTTCAGTCAGAGAAAGTAACTGGAGGTTTACGACTGGAAAGGACGCTCAATGTCATCCAATAAGCTCCTATCCCCCCTCTTGTCGCCACTGGCACTCACACTGCAACATCCCCAGCTGTGTGTGTGTGTAAGTGTGTGTGTAAGTGTGTGTGCCTGTTAGTAGTCATGCATGAATTCATTGTGTGTGCAGGCGTGTGTGTGTGTGTGAGTGTGTGTGTCTGCATCTCCACATCTTGTCCCTGGCATCTCTTGTGAGTCTATCTTGGCTCTGCTAACTGCACAGCTCTGTGCCATGTTGTACTGACAGGATGGACACACACACACACACACACACACACACACACGGAGAGAGAGAGCATGCACACAAGGAAATGTAAGAAGAGTGAGAGACTGGAAGAGACGTTAACGGGAACAAAAGGGGAAGGAGTGAGAAAAAGAGAGTTGAGGAGAGACAAGAGACAGAAAGTAAAGAAGAGAGACTAGGAAAGAAAGAGAGAGAGAGATGGAAAGAAATGTTTCACGAGAACTGGAGGGTGTGGAGAGAAACACAGAACAGATGAAGAAGCAACCATGTGATGCCCCGCTCTCCCTTAAGCACCAAGCCACCCTTGAGCAAGGCAGCGAACCAACTTCTCCAGTGCAGCTGCTCAGTAGGAAGCAGATGCAGAGCGTGGTGGTCCTGGACAACCTCCCATAGGAGTGTAATCCTCCTCCTCCCTCACACTGCTGTCAAATATAATAATCTGGTTCAATTCATGAACGAATGAAAGCATGTATGGAGTAGGGATGTGCATGACTGACCAAAATCATTTTCTACTGTTCTTAAGACCGAATTTCGAAAATTCAGTTATTGTTTTAAATAGAATGGATCATTCAAATCAAACAGTACTGCACATAAATATTCACTTCAAGCGATCGTTTCGGCGTCTGGTCTAATTTTTCTGGATTCGTGAGCGATCGTGCCAAGCTGGGCAGGAAGTCAGACACAGGAACGGCACAGAGCATCCGGTCAATTTCCAAAATATAACAAATTTCAAAATAAAACACCCTGATTGATGATGGCGTTGGATATCCAGTCTATATATATATACATATACATATTTCTCAGTTGTGTCTAAACTTTTGTGTCTAAACAGAGAGTGAGAGAGACACACAAGCAGACAGAGAGAGATTCTATGTACATTTTTTGTTTTTATTTCACACTTGCTTTGGCAATAAATAAATCAATAAATAATAATAATATTTATTCTTTTTTCCACTCTGACATGACAATCGAATGTGGAGACTGGCACGACTATTCTAAAATTCAAAAATTCTAACTCATCCCTAGTATGGATCTGTATCAAAGGAAAATAACATCAACAAAACAATGTAAACACCCCAATGGACACAACTCACCAGGTCAGTCTGGTATATACGCTAGCCATCCTGCACCGACAAGCCAGGGCAGTAGACAAAATATTTATTTTTTTTCCCACAAAAATATACATAACTAAACAATAAGCAACAGAACTTCAATATACACATAAAAAGAAAATAATAGTAAAAATAGTAATAATAAAGATTACAAACAAAACACACAAAAAACAGGCCTATTCTATCTTCCGATGGCTGAAAAATGGACCAAGCCTTTATTTTTCCCGAACAGATCCACTTGGCCACGGAGCCAAAGTGCAGCGGTGATTTGGTAGTTCATCGCCCCGCTCTGCTGTCTCACCTTCATCGGAGACGGAGTGTCGCTTTCACACTGATTTACACCTGGAATATAAAAATGATTTGGGGAAATAGTTTGAGGCACCAACAGTCTGCATCCCTTTGATGTTAACAGGCGGTAAATCAGGTTTCAGAGAGGGAGGGGGAGGGAGAGAGAGAGGGGGGAGACAAAAGAGGTGGGGGGGTAAGAAAGGGAAAATAGAGGAGGTAGAGGCAGATGTAAAGAGAGAAAAGAAGAGAGAGAGAGGAGGGAGGGAGGGCGATAGAGAAGGATGGTCGGGCATCTTTCCTTTTATGTTAGGGAAATGGGAAGCGACAGGGAAGAAAAATGGAAAGACATTAGAGGTGAGAGAGAGAGAGAGAGAGAGAGGAGATGAGAGGGAGCAGATTACATTCACACATCTGAAAGTAAAGTGTGTGTGGGTCGGCGCTTGTTTGGGTTCATCGGGAAAATGGCCACCATTCCCACTCCAGTCAGACGGTGGTGTCATTTCCTCCGGAGCGCTCAGCCCCTTGATACGGGCTGTTTGGGTAATCCAACCAAACTACCACTCTCTGGGCTGAGAGAGATGGGCTCTGATACCGGGGGCCTTTAGTGTCGTGGCTCATTTCCATCCGTCTGTGTTCGTTTCTCCCGTCATTCGTTGTTTTTAAAATACGAACTTTGCGGTGTCGAACCCATTACTTCCTGGAAGGAGACTTCAGGTGTCAGGTGATTGACAGTAAGCAGCACACTGATATGAAATGAAATACCAAAAACAGAGAAACAGACAAAACCAAATCACAGCTTCATGTTTGCAGTAATGGAATGTCGAGCTCGGCCAATTTCCAAGTCCATGGAAGTTGTTTATCATGCTGCTTCTTCAGAAGGCAGGAAAACAAACCCTGATATCTCCAACTCGGCTGACTGGTGTGCAGACGCCTCCAGGAGTAATGTAAAGGTATTATCCTCTGAGTGATAAAAACCATTCGGACAAAACGCCGTGCATTGTGGGTCGGCTTTGTAGTGATGAGCTGTGGTTTTGTTTGCAGCACCATAGCAACGCTTTCTGCTCGCTAGGTTGAAAAAATGTGTGGACAAGGACGGATGAGGGTGAGGACGAGGTCAGGAGCCTGCTGGGCGTATGTTGATGTAAAAAAAAAAAGAAAGTAAAAAAATGTGAAAGTAAAAAAACGTACAATACATAAAAGTGTGCGACTCATTGCAAAAAACTGAATGAGGCAGAGTGACGCTGAAAAAGAGCATACACACTAAATATATACAGTACATCGATATATGGAGGGAGAGATGGATGAAAACATTGAAACGTGAGACAGACAGGCGGCGAGAGTGAGACAGGTGAGAGCGTACGCTAAATGAAGGGTTGAGAGTGAAATGGGAGGACAGGGAGAGTAAGGAGAACAGGTGTAGGGAGATGAAAGCGGGGGGGGGAACGTGAGATAAAAATGAAATAGAGAGAGGGAACGAGGGAGGGGGAGACGGAGGATAAGTGCAGGGTAGAGAAAGAAAGATCGAAGGGGAGGAGGAGAGGCCGAGAGCGAGAATAACCAGAATGGACGGCTGTGGAAATGAAAAAGAATCAGAAATAACGAGAGGGAGGGACAGGAGGGAGACAGACGGGAGGAAGGGGGATGTGAAATAGTCCAGCTGAT